>VXAX01002977.1:278370-326300 GCA_013399835.1 Leptocoma aspasia | reverse complement strand
TTTTATTTCTACAAAAAAAAAAAAAAAAACTTTAAAGATCCTGGATCCAGTTAACAACTTCAATGAAAAAGGTGGAATTTAATGTTGCAATGGAATTCAGTTTCCAAGGGAAGTAGCAAGGAACTGGCCCTTGTGATGATCCATGGTGGGACAAACAGTGCAGGTACTTTCATAGCTCACAGATGTCTCAGAAAAAATGAAAAATATGATTTAAAACAAAGGCTGGACACATAAAAATGAATTAAAGCTGTGTCTGAAAGGTTTCTAGCAAACAGCAGAGGGATGTCTTGCTTTTGGAGATCAAACATCTGTTAAAGTAACAACCAGACTGTCTAGACAGATTATGAAGTCCATTTGTCTCGCAATGGTAAGACAAATCAGGACAAAGTGACTAGTAATGCAATTACTACTGACAAAAATATTTTTCATTGTAAAAAGGTAGAGAAGTTAAAGGATACTCTTAATGGAAAAGAACTGCAGCAAGGACTTCAGTACCTGGGAGAGGGCTGAAAACACTGCAGAGAGACTATCTGGTAATGGTTGGAATATTGACAAAAAAAATACAGCCCAACTCTAGTTCCAGCAACCAACCAAAAGTGTCAAGAACTTAGAACTTCTATCAGTTATGTTACTCATTTATCCCAGTTTAGAGCCTGGTCTTTTTACAAGTTTTCATCTGCCAGGGACAGGTAAGGCACAGTTGAAAGCTGAAGACATAAAGAAGAAACTCTACCAAGGCTGATAGAGGACCTTGGGGAAGTTGTCTCCTTGGCATAACAGATTAATTACTTCTGGCAAAAACCAGAAATGGCCTGGTTTATAGCTCCTGTGAAATTTGTCATGGAGCTTGCAGTGATAACCAGGAGAGGCAGAATCTACCAGGGCAGGGTATAAAAGCTTTTCCCAACAGTGCCCAATACATCCTGATGTCTGAGATGTCCATAGGATAGAGGGTTCTCATCTGCTCCATGGCACTCCTGAACAAATATCATCAGTTTGTAAAATAAGAAAAACAAAAAGTAGTGAAAAAACGGAGGAAAGCAGCTGGGGGAGATGTATGTAGTCCCATATTGGCACAGTCACAAAATCTATCAGGGCTGTGTCCTCTTTCTGAAAATTGCCAGGAGCAAATGCTTAGGAAAATATACTACCAACAAGACATGTTCAGAGTCATCTTTCCTCTGGTTTATCTTCCCAGGAGCTGACAGCCAGAGGCCAGTGAACATCTCCAACTGATGGCTGTGCCAGGTGTACCAGCTACTGATCAACAGCACTACCAGGAATGTGACTAATCCTTTCTTTATTATTATTATTTTTCGTTTTAATTGTAAGGATAATTTAGCCATGTCCTAAAAAAAAAAACAAACAAACCAAAAACCACTAAGGGAATAGCCACAAAACTCCATGCACCATAACTATTAACAAATCCAGTTATACTGCAGATCCAGCACCAAATATAAAGCAAACATGAGCTGAAAGTGACTTTTCCTGTCGTGAGAACAAGAGGCAGCACAACTTGGAGGCAGGCACAAATCTGTAAGTGCTGTTTACCTCTGCATCTCTGTTTTCTTTGCTTACTGCAACGTAATAACAATGTTAGTAATGCAATTATGCACAGGAATTGTAGATATTTGCTGAAATGTAATAGTTATCAGATCTGACATGCTGAGACAGCCCAGGGGAGTATTAGCTGCTAAAGTTCCTGTGGGTCTGGAGGAGAAATGTTGTACCTACCTATCACTGCCTGCTGAACATTTTAACTGGCAGAAAATGGTACAGAAGGAAACACTGGAGCAAACCTGAAGTAGAAGCCTTTGAGATAAAAGAGAGATTGGCATTTCTGTACAAATCAGCAAATCTGCTTTTCCAGTCTGGGACAGCCTTTGTACTCTACAGCAATCAAAACTTAACTGGTCCAGCCAAAAACTGAAACTGGAAAAAAATACAGAAATATTTCTGTGAGACTCTACTTGAGTGCCTAGTAAGGACAGAAGAAATCTCTCAGGCTGATTGCTCATTTTACAAATGTGTGAGTGAGCCTTGGGTTTTAGAAGTTTTCACCCCAAACTAAAACCCCCCAAACTTCACTCAATATACACTCCAAGCAAGCAGGCAATGCATGTTGATCTTAGTAATTTTATGTATCTGATACTTCTGACCTATAATTACTGATGTACAAAAGTGTCTAATTTTTATTTGGTATCCAAGTGATTCATTTCTATTTATGCCACTCAGTCTCAACGCTGCCTGCATTTCCAACTTGCATGATTTCTTACACTTGCTTTATTCCCTGATCAACAATTTAAATAACCTTTGTGGGTTATCCAGTAACTTGTTTGTATCAGCATTCCCACAGTTCGATCCTCTTAGGTCAGGCAGGGAAAACTCCTAATTAACTACGTTCCTCGAGCACCTAAATTGCTCTGCAAAGTTAAAAACATCAACAGGGTCAAGAGCCTTTTAAAGGATTCTTAAATCACGAACATCCTGGGTGCAACAGCAAGGTCAATGGTTTATTTTTCCCCAGATTAAAGGAGAGTATTGGCAAGTGGGAGTGGATCTGAAGGAGAGGGAGGGATTGCCTGCAGAGAGAGCCAAGGCCTTGTAATTTAAAGTCCTGGCTTTTGAACCTGGCCACGCTCAGCAGGCTAATGCTGGTGACAGTGCATGACCTGCCCCATCACTTTGTTTGTTATATTAGCCCATAGATGACTTTTCTATTGCGTGCTAAAACCTTTGGAATGTCTGAAAGACGTGTGAATAATCTGGCAAAGCCCTGAGCTGCACTGTGAGCTGAAGCTGTGGGTGAGAATTCCCTCTCAATAAATGAAAACACAGATGCTGTACAACTGGCCGTGGCCAGACACCAGCTGCACAAGGGTGGCTCTACTCTTAAAAACAACAAAAAAGTTGTTAATTTATTGCTCTCTTGGTTCAGCTAAAATATTTACTATATGCACTGAAAAAAACCCCTGTATTTTACAGTTTGCAAAGTTTATCTGCCATGAAAATACACAAAGCTATTTTCAAAATCAGAACTCCCAGTGGAGTAAAGCACAATAAGAGTGCAACATTTTGAAACTCCACAGTTAAGACAGATTCTCTAGATGTTTTTAAGTGAGACATGAAATCAACTGAATTATTTTAGCTGAGATCTGATTATCTTCTCCTAAATCTCATCAAATTTGAAGATCTGTTGTAGATTTACACTGGGAAGCAAAATTAGTTATTTTAACTATTTTCATGAGTTATTCAGCAAGGTGATGAATTCCCAACCTTTTCTTCCAAAAAAGCCATATTTGATAATTTGAAGAAATACGCAGCAATGGCTGAGTGCACTGAAATTCCCAGCACTGCTAGAAGCCTGAGCAGTAAAACCTGCCAAATGCAAACATGGTGAAAAGGTCAATTAAGAAAAGCTGGAATCTTAATATAAAACAGGCAAAGGTGTTGTGTATTTGAAATGCAAATAAAAGGAGAAACGAAAAAAACAAAAAACAGTGCAGATTAAAATTTCTTACTGGTAAACACAGAATTTTTTTTTTTTTTTCTCTTGGAGGACACTGGATGTTAGAATTGAAAGCCAGTGAGCACTTGCAATGCATGTATAATTCAGGAGGTAAAGTGCTAACTGTTGAAAGCATTGGATATGTTCCACTGGAATAAAGGAAACAAAAGTCTCAACCTCATACACATCCACTCGCAGAGTTTAACTGTATTTCCCCTATAATATATTTTTAATACAGAAAAGTTCTCAGGAGAGTTCTGGTGACTAAATACTACTTTGTAAAGAAGATCACATTTCATTTATGTTGTGCACTCCTGAAAAATTATGGGCTCCTCTTACACAACATAAAGGTCAAGCCATTAGCCTGGCAAACTTCTGCATTCAGAGGGGGAGAGAGGAGCTGTCTGAGGCTTTCTTATTCTCTGCTCAAAGGTCTGGCGTGCTATTTCATCAGATACCTCAGAAATCTTCAGGCTGGCAATAAGCTCTCCTCAGCTTGATCACACAATGCTCTCTAGAATACAATATATTTGATTCTCATTGTGTTTGCCCTGAGATGTTCCAGGTTGAGCACAGTTTCTGTTCCAGGACTCTGAGCATGTATTTCTGTATTGCTTCTCTTGGCAGATTATCTACATACAATGATTTTAATGTCAAGGTGAATTATGTGCGGGGTCATTGATGGCTTGCACCCTTTTCTCCCCTTAAAAACCATAAAATTTTGACCTACCAAGAAACCTTCCACTCTTATTTACACTGAATTGCCTCAACAACACAAAAGAAAAAGAAAAAAATAAAAAACCACAACAATTCTGGATGAACTGGTTCTGTCAGTTCTTTAAAATATTATATCATATCACTATCTGAGGAGATTTATGTGGCACAGCAGATGGATGGGGACATATATCAGCTGGGAGATCTATGATGCATGTGTGCCATGTATTGTGACAAAAAAATGATGGGGCAATAAAATATTAACAGGTGTGGTCACTACAAAGCAGGGTTTTTTTGTTAAATGTTTTAAGGCACACCACACAGCAAAATAATTAATCTTTATTCTTTATCTGCCAAAATCAGAAGCCAGCCAAGGCATGTATGTTCCAGTCATTCAAATAACTTGTGCTGGCACCTGGTATTCAATTTATTTAAGTTCATTCCTTCATAGGAAATGACATGTATGTATTAAAATAAAAAGGAAAAAAAATCTAACTTATTAGAGTTCTCTTCAACTCTCTGTGCACTATAGACTGTGCATTCCTTTCCATTTTTACTACTTCTTAAAAAAAAATCCTAGTCTGTATTTTCTGCAGTAATCGATAGGGATAAATAAATAGCTTATAGGAAAAAAAAAAAAAGTCTCTGTTCCTCCTCCTAGCTTGAGCTTTGACAGAGTTTTTATTTTTATTTAGTTTCTTTAGCACTGATGACTCAGCTCCTGCACTTTCATTTCCAGTCAATACCTGAGCTGGGGTTGGTTCTGAAACTGAAACATTTCACCAGTAGTTTAAAAGCACGAAGAAGCCAACACTGTTGGACCAAGGGAACACTTTTAGAGCAAACCTCTCAGAGCTGCAGATACAAGGTCAAGGCCTCAGGTTTTGGCCTCTCTGTCTCAGTGTTTTAAATATCTGGGATTGTTCTGTTTCTAAAGGAGCCAACAAATCACTCAGGCTCAGCAATTTGATGCTGCAGAATGCAGATATTTACATGATGACTTTGTACCCTTGCTGCAGTTCCATTCCTGTTTTATTTTCAGGATTAATTTATACTGCATCTAGATTACATCTCTGTGTATTCCCTTAATCTCACTGTGTAATTTGGAACATTGAAATTTCCTTTGAACCAGCTTCTCCCAACTGCTTAATGCCATTAGCAAACTTTAGCATGTTACTGCATTGTTCTCCTTGGAAATAAAACACAGGAAGAAAAAAAAAAAAACACATTGTCTGAAGTCACCCTTCTAGTCACTGACTCGCTTTAGAAAACCCATCTGTCATCAATATCTTATTCACTGAAGTCCCTCCTGGTTCTACCCTTGATGTATTCACCAATTAGTGTTTTGCATTGCGCTTCATCAAAGCTTTCCAAGACTGTTTTGTTGTTGTTGATGTTGTTGTTATTTGGTTTTTTCCCCCCATTTACATAAATGTTACTGCCTGGAAAAGACATTTCATGATGACCAGCTCACAGACCTCTTTAATATGTGCTGTTTTCTAAGTTGTTAACAAGAGTCCCATGTGATCCCCTCAGTAATTAATACAGCTACACACTCAGCAGAGGGGGGCTCCTGCTTGAATGAGCGAGAAGGAAGAATGTGGAATTGCTGAATTACAGTCCCAGTGCTCCAGGTTGGGATAACAATGTTATAATGAGAAAATCTCAAACAACCATCAAGTTCTGCACTAATAACTTTTGTAAATAACACAGCTATTGCAGGAAATAGAGAAAAGGAAAAGAGAGTAAGATATAAATTCATGTACAAACTACTGCTGGATTCATGTCTAGGAGCTTCCCTAATACCAGAACGTTGGGACAACCAGTGGGAGCTTCAGGGGTGGGACTGGGCATCCCACAGAGACATGAGCTGGTCCTAAACTACATCCTCTGAGCATGCTGAGGCCACACATCTGTGTAAAATAACTCCATCCTCCCCCTGGGAGCAGAGTGACCCTGGGAAGGCACACAGGGAGTTCCCTGCCCTTCACATCCTCCTTCACACCCTCGCAGAGAACTCTGTGGGTAAACTCTGTGCCCAGGACACTGCTGCTGATTCCCCAGCTTCACTTTTGGGTTTGAATGCAACTTACTGCACAATATAAAGCAGTGTATCACCATTTAAAACCACTGATCAGGCAGCCTAACACATTTAAAATTTGTCATTCTCTCATTTAAAAGAACGCTTGATGAACATGAAGAATTCTATTGTAGTAGTTTTTTGGTTTTTTTTTTTTCATTTTTTGTACTTTTAATAAGCTAGCAAACACTGCGCTTCATCTTCTGGAATGTTTTAACAGCTCAGATTTAAAATGCCAAGCTTGTATGTATAATGGAAATGCTTACACACGTTTATTGTTGCCTTGTTAGCCGAGCCGATATGATAAAAGCAACTTCATACATCCTGTGATTTTGACCTGATTGCTTGTGTCAGCGAGCCTTGTAAGAGCAAGGGGGAGCACAGCGTGCTCTCCTGGTCTCTAAATGGCAACAAGAATTGTGGTCATTAGAGCATTCATGACCTGTGTACAAAACAAGGCAGCAGTGTTAGCACAGCCCCAAGGATCCTGCGGGACCCAGATAATTGCTCCTCCTGCCATGGATCAAACTCTGCCCCTGCTGCAGCACCTTGGGAGCCAAAGCTGAGGGGTCTCTTCACTCTGAGGTTTAGGATTGATATGTGTTAGAGTCTTTTTTCTTTCTGGAAATGTAATTCGCTGCTAATCCAAGGATAAAATAAGCATGATAACAACAGCAACAAAAAAAAAGCAAGTTCAGTTGCAGTTCAGAAGCAGTTCAGAATAGGCCTAGATCTGACCACTCTTAAAAGGAAAAAGGAAACACATCTCATATTATCTATCTTTCTTCTGAAAAATATGCCTTGTTTATTCATGAATACACATCTGCATGTGAAACCTATAAGCCTGTATATACATTTAAATGAAGCAACTGTGACTATGTAACATTACTTTTATTTCCTTCACCAATTCCCTGAAGAAACTGAAACAAAGGAATTATAAAAATTTCTGGGTCAGCCAAAAATGTGTATCCTCAGGTATTGATTTATTTATTTTTGGCAGAACCACCTTTTCTCCAGCTATTTTCTAGCTCAGAATTAATAAGGCATTTGGCCAATGGTGGACCTGGCTCAGCTGCTGACAGTGGCCCTGTCTGGTGTCCAGGGAAGACCAAGAACAGCCCATGTGAGTGGCACTTCCCCTTAGCAGCCTCTCACACTCTAAATATATTCATGTCAGAGATTTTTCTGTATTTGCTGTATCTCTCATAACCTTTGGAGACTTCTTCTCCCGTTCTTCACAACCAGTTTTGTCCTTGCACCCATTCAAACTCCCATTTACAACCATTCTTTGGTCCCATTTACTCCCATTCTTTGGAGAGGAATTTTAAAGGCTCCTTATCCAATGTGTTCAAGAAATCCTTGTAGTGTGATTGGTCTGCAACCTGTCACCCATCAGCTTCGACTGATGCCCTGTCAATTTTGTCATTGAAAAGACACTGAGCAACAATCCCTAACCCCCCCACTCATGCTTTTACAGATCCTTTAAATATTCCAACATGGACAATCATTTGAGAATTAGGAATTTTAGCTTGCTCCACTGATCCTAAAAAACACATAACTCCATCATCCTTGTTCAATAAAACTTGCTGCCCTACACTCATTTCTCCCCAGTTTTGCAAAGTGGGAGAAGCAATCTTTCATTTCTCAACTACTTTGATTGATATCCACTTTGTGGGAGATGAAAACAGAGATCCCGCTTGCCTGACTTGGAATTACATCTCACCAGGACAAGTCTTGGCTAGGATTTTCTACTTTACAAGTCAAATAAATGTCTTACCCAAAAGATAAAAAGACAATTTCTCTACAACTCGGTACTTATCCTCCAGAGATACAAACCTAGGCTCCAGTTTGTCACTGAAGGATATCTCATATTAAAGTATTTAAGGATAAATCAGTGCCAATGGAGATTGAGAGCTGCCTACTCAAAATACTCCCCAGAATGATGGGCTAGTAAACCGTGTTAAGAAATTCAGAGAAAAGTTCACGTTGACTCAAGCAGACGGAGTTTGAAAGAGCGTCTCACGCTTCCTGATGAAATGATGTGAACATTCAAGTTAAAGAAGGGAGTCTTCTCCCAAAATTCTGTGCACCTCAGGACAACATGTTCTGAAAACATGATTAAAATTCACCATCGCTTTCATATTACTCAGTAAAACCTGAAATTTTAATTAAAAACCGCCAAAACCATTCATTGAGTCCTAGTCTGTTACCAATCTCTGCTTCCTAGGAAAAAAATGTTCTATTTATTTTAATTCAGATCAACACTGAGGCAGATGCATCCCTCCAAAGCTTTAGAGCTTTGCAATCCTCAGGCACACGCAGCATTTCTCTCCGTGCGCAGGAACACGATGTTTGCACACAAAGCACTTTGCAGGGCAGCAGCCAAGTGCAGATGCAAACAAACACTGCCACAATCTCTGAAGAGCACATCTCATCCGACGCTCAGAAAAGGAACGGCTGCCAAAGCTGAGCTTGGAATCGTGTGTGACAAAGGAAGGAGCGATCAGGACAGGCAATCATTACTTAGGGAGGAGTCAATCGACATAAGAAAATGAAGAAATATTATCACCAGAAGAGCTGGGATAAGATGGCTTTGCATGGACACAAATGTCCCCATTGCTTGGGTCTGGTTTTCCATCTTTCACTTTTCCCATAATTGGGCTAACAGCACTCAACAAGTGCCTCTTTATGGGGCAGAAGGCACGTGCAGAAGTTTTAAGCTGTTTGTGGGTTTTCTATTTCTGTTCATTTCCCTGTATCTATTCCATGTGGGTGCAAATGGATGCTGGGTGTCCCGGAGCTCAGAGGGTGCTCCCTGTTTGTCTAAAGGTGCTCCCAGCACCCCTGTAGTCAGTGAAGAGCTTCCTTGTGTCATGCTTAGAAGATGTTTCAAGAAAAATATCTAAACTGCTTCATTTTCTTCCTCCTTGCTCTGCAGGGAGGAGTATTCTTGCACTGATTTTGTAGCCATGAAGAAAAAAACATTCAATAATATTTTATTTTGCTGCTCTGCCAAAAACCTTTTCAAAATGTTAATTTGAACGCAAAATTATTATGGAAACAAAATTTTAAAAAATAGTTTTAACAGCTTGTTCTAGTGGAAGTACTTTCCAGAGATCAATAGTGAGATCCCCACAACTCATTCTTAGACAATGTCCTGCAATGTTTCAAATGTCAATGCAGAAAACAAGGAAGGATTAAGAATATACATTATGTCTATCATATCACTGGGGGGAGGTTAAGACTTTTACTATAAATAAGTGTATGAGTTTTACTATAAACAATATTATTAAAAATCAATTTGGATAAGAAAAGAAGGGGAAATGTCATGGTTCAGGTCCATCTCTGTAAATGGGGCCCTCACCAGTGATTTAAGAGATTTGCCTTTAGATGATGTAACTTCATAGGAATCTTTCAGAAAGGAATTATTAATTGTGCCAATGCCTGGTTACCCACCTCTAATCACACCTGCCTTCCTACAGGTAGATGTATAACCATAAAACATCACATGGATACTATTCCAAAGTGGTGGTATTATTATTAAGACAAGAAAAAGAACTGAATGAATCAGCTTATCTCTGTTTTGGAAGCTGCAGAGGGAAGGAAGACAAACAGAATCACCAAACGCCTCAGGCTGTCCCTAGCAGAGTTTGGCACACACAGGTGTGTGTGCAGACCCTCACAGGCAGGATGCTCCAAGTGACACCGCTGTCGTTATGGCAGAGGTCACCAGATGGCACTGTTAAACATGCCAAGATCCAACTGATAAAGATTTATCCTATTTTTTTTTTTTTGTTTTTTAGATGAGCAATGTTTTAGTCTTAAAATAAATGCTATTGTGTCGCTTTAGGGACACTCGAGGTAAATCTCTGACAATTAATTAAGAGGTTTTCTGTTCATCTTGATTTGTCTATTTAGAATCAGTAACAAAGGAGTGATCTCCTGAGACTTCTGGCTTAACTTCTGCCGTCAGAGGCAACTCCTTTTGGGATGCTCCTGGCTTCTTTATTTCCAAGACCAACACATGTAGAGTAAAATATACTAATTACACAAACACCAAAAAGCTCTAGATATGCAGAGCCTTTTTTTTTCCCCATTTGAAAACAATCCACAAAGTTTTTATATTTAGTACTATATGTCAAGAAAGGGAAAACTACTAATCTCCATGGAAAGGGGGCATAGGGAGACTTCTCCTATTCCTTAACAAAGATTTCCTTCTATTTTTGTTCATATGTACAAATCCAAAAAAATTTTCTGGAGTGTCCATGGAGTCTTCTGTAAAAAGAGGAGAACACACTTTGACAGAAACTTTTTGGCAATTTTTTATATTAATTGATAATTTATTCAGCCGGGAAAACCATACTGATAATCTCTGAGTATTACTCTGTCCTCTTGGGAAATTCACAATCTTCCCAACAATGAAGATCAGTGGAATTCCACCAACTCGTTAACCTGAACTCTTTATTTTTCCAGCAAGGGAAGATATATTGATCAGCACTCTTGCACAGGATACATCGATCATACTTGTCTACTTAGATCTAATAGCAGTGGGGAGGAGTGGGAATGTGTACAAACTTGCACAAGAAATGATAAACAGCACAGTCGTGTCTGACACAAATTTTATCACCTGGCTGGATGCTGAGGAGATTTATGGAGACAAGTTGTCTAACTGGCTGAAACGACACATAAAATCTCACTAGCTGGTCACTTATGCAGGGAAAGCTCTGAGGAGTTTTGGCCCATGCTTTTATATTTAGTGAATTCTCTTGTCACTTAACACATTCGTATAAATAATATCGCATTTTTAAAATTTCAACCTCAGGAGTATAAAACTGTCAGCCTGTATAAATGGCTGTAATAGTATATGGCAGCACAGTTTGGGCGAGTCAGCAAAACTGGGGTTAGAATTAACCTGGTGATTAATTTCATTGGCACCAATTGAAGAGAAAGTCAGCAAACACACCACTTTTACATTGCCATAATCGTAAGGGAGAGACCTATAGCTACATGCTTTAGGTGCTTTGAAATTTCAGTTTATTTCCCTGTGAAGCAGCAGGCTTCATGAAAAACCACTAAAACTCTTTTGGTTTTTGTCTTTACCTGTAAAATCCAAATAAAAATATTGTCTGATGCCCTTTCAGCTGTGGCTTGAAGCTGTGGTCTGGCTGTCATCTCTGTCCACCCAGTGACGGTACCACAGAGAATGAGCACTGAGTATTTTAGGGTTTCACTGCCTTTTTACTGGGAGGAAAACCTGAGAGTCTCAAAGCCATTCTAACATAAAGCAGAAACCTTTTTGAAATCTCAAAAAGCATCCTCAGAACACGAACATGACCTTGTGCACTGTCAATGTCTCTAGACTATCTAATTAGTAAATAAATAGAATTATCTTAATAACTTTTCCATTGCGGAAAATACTTTCTCTTGTTTATTTTAAATGCAGACATGCTTTAGGAAAAAAAAAAGTGTATTTTCTTCTTTGTAAACTTAAAGTTTCTTCAATAATTACTCAACCTACATTTGGAATTCTGTCGAGAGTCTAAAGAAAAGTGGCAAATAGAATCAACTGAATATTACAGTAATAAATACAAACCATGTAATAAACCTCCAACTATGATAATCTCACTGAAATCCACTGATTTACACAGATTTCCAAGAATTTTAATTTAAATTCTGATAAAATGTAAGAATAATTGAGATCAATACAGATTTCATTTTTGTCCCATGGAGTCTTCCTGTACATATTTTTGGGGTTTATTTTAATCAATGCATGGCTAAACTATAAAGCCTAAGGAAAGGAAAGAAGACTGAATGTTATATTAATCTGTTAATTCAAAGAAAATAATTTATTTTTATTATTTTCTTTGCATCCATAATAGGTTAAATGACATTAAAATAAAATTACTAAAATGTGCAATTTTTTTGACCAGGGAATACTTGGCAAAAGTGTAACATCTGTTAAAGCTAGGGAAATGAACTAAATTTAGTTTATATACCTGTACCTGTCATTTAGGGAAAAAAAAAAATCACACAAAAACCATACAAAACATAAAATAAAACCAACAAAACCCAAAAATCCCCTAATCCAAAACCTGAGAAGCTCAAATGAAACATTTTTATGTAGGACATTTATTTTTTGCTTACTGTCCTGTGTAATATTTATTTATTACAGACCAACAGGAATGAAGATAGAATTTAAATGAAGATTATGGTAGGCAACTCAGCCTTTCATCCACAACCAAAGTGCATAAACTCAGCCTGATTTTTAATATGAAATCTATGTTAAATACATATTTGCTGCCTTCCTAACATTAATTTACTGCTATTACTGGCTTTTGTCAGCTTCCATTGTCAGAAATTCATTGTCACAGACAGAATATTTGTGGTACTCTTGTAAATACTAAGTGGTGCTGGGCAGTGCTGTGGAAAAAACCTAAAACCTCCCCTTAAAACCAGCTCCGTGTATAGGATTTACTTCTGAACTTGCACAAATTCCTGCTAAAGCAAGTCACTTCTGAACAGGATGAGAAACAGATCCAATGGATGGTCAGGAGACAGACTGGCATTTGCTTGTGATCTAAATGGGCAAATCTGCTTTGCAACCAACTGGAAAATATAAACCACGATGTTTTACCAAGTGTTTTTCCTTGTGAGGAAATGTATTATTCACCAGGGCTTTGCAGCATGGCCAAGAAACTCCAAATCAGCATGACTGGACAGTTGGCACCCAGTAGGCACTGCCTGGAAGTGTGAAAGCAAAACCTGGATCACGTCCAGCTCAAGGCTAGAGGTCATGGGCTGGAAAAACCTCCTCTTTTTCTTAAACAAACTCAGCACAGACACTCTGGTGATAGAAGAGTTCTCTGGTCAAGAACACGGGCATGTTCCAAGGAGTGCTCTTGATAGTGCACTTCAATCCTGTGCCCTTGCTCCCAGGAGTTTCCCTTAGCATGAGCAGCAGATTGCAAGTTTTCCCATATAGAAGGAAACCTGAAACAGGTTTGATTTCCCTTCCGGAGTTCCAGCTTTGTAGTAAAAACTGTCAGAACTCGTAACAGAGAAGATCCTGCAGCTCGGCCTTAAAGAAAGCATGTCTGATATGATGAGCAAGTGTCGGGGTGGACACGAGGAAAAAGGAACGATGTTGGGAAGGATGAAACAGGAAAGCCTTATAAATATGACTGTTTAGACCTTGAGAATATAAAGCATATAAGTGAAATAGAATTGAAGGNACCGTCCCTACCCCACAGAACATCATTAAAATGGGTTCTAATTCTGGGCAGCATGGAATATTAGAGCAGCACCTTCTCCATTTGCTCTCCCCTTCCTGCTGCAGGGGTCACCCCCAAGGTCACCCCTCCTGCTCAGGACAGACGGTGGCTTCCTGCTGGTTCCACTGCTCCACAGCCAACAGCACAGCTGTGTTGGCCATTCAGAGTGTGAAATATGGAATTGGTGAGTTCTTTTCATGGAAGCAACAGGAAGGAAGATTGACAAAATCAACACAGAGATTCTCAGTTGTTTAACTGCTCTTCTTACAGCACATAAGTGTCTCTGGGAGACTGAAATGCTTTTCTGGGTTGTCATGTCACCTTAAATTTTGGTGACTCAAGCATCTCAAATGACTTCCCTGAAGTACATAAAAAACCCAGCAGGAAGTGTTGAAGCAGCTACTGAATGTCTTTGGATATTCAGCACAATTTAGACTCCCTGAAATATAGATTTTTCAGTACACCTTGTGCACGGCAATAATGCACTGATGTTTACAACAATACATTTGATAATTTGTGAGCACTGCTGTAAAAAAGGGAATAAAAAAGTCAGGAAATCTGAATGTGGAGTGGATGGTGGCTGTTTTCAATGCCTTGGCTGCTCTCTGCTACCTTTTTTAGCAGCCCAACACAGTGCAAGATCAAGAAGTCTGTTTCCACCTTTAGCCTGGGGTAGCTGGACTCTAGAAGGGTGCAGTTTCTTTAGGCAAGCGTGTGAATTGCTATCACAAACTACAAATTCCTCTTTTGTGGATTATTATTATTCTTCCCCAAATCTATACTAAGGAGTAGGTGGAGAACACAGAAGAAGGGACAAAAGCACAGACAGAGCAGTAATGAATAACAATTTTGTTTAAAAACTCTGTAAAAATGGCCTATTTTCATTTATTGTCTTCCTAATATGCACAGTTGGGCTTTTCTCGTATTTATGCACTTTTGCTGATATAAACTTCTTTCCATTGAAATTGTACATACCTTTGTTGTACTGCTTCTAATGCACAATTTATTTTGGCTATAATAATCCTCAGTATTAGACTAAGTCAGAAAACAAATAAAACCAACATAATGAAAGTAATTTCTTTTCTATTTGATTTCCATGAATAAGATTTAAATGTGTTTTGGGAAAATGCATGAGGACTGAAGAGACTGTTCAGAAACCATGGAAGGGAAGGTGCAGCAACCTGAGAGTCCTCTGTGCTGAGCCTTCCTCCCTCCTGTGTGCCCCAAGGGCTGCCAGGAGGAGAACAGCAGCTCCTAGACCACATAAATCTTATGGCTGGGCACAGGAGCAGTGCCTCAATCAGCCTCCTAAACATCAAAAGTTATGAGCAGCACATTAGGATTTCACAACTGTTTCTTAAAGCCTCTTCATACTACAGCTCCTTGGTGTGGGAGGTTATGCTTTTTTATTCCTCAATTTTGCTTCAAAGTGCCAAGCAGTTGTATTAACACGTAAGAAAAAAATATTCAGGTCAGTGCTGAACAGTAATAATCTTCCATGCAAAAGGATCATAAAGTAATTGTGAGCTATCCGAGAGTCATCCTCAAACTGAAATGCATCCATGTCCGGGATGGAAGGAAGGGAATTTGTTACAGCAGGCCTGCTGCTAGCAGTAGTAGCTCAGGATAAAGTAAAATAGGGCAGTTAATAACAGCTCAGTTTGTGCAGGCCTCACAGAACAAGGCCTCCACAGTCAAGGTAATGAAAGCAGCGCACGTGGACTTTGGGATAAAACACCACAGGAGCCAAGTGCTTCCCTAAGCTGAGCCATGGAGCTCTAGTTCTGCTGTGGACACATCCAGAGCCCTTGTGAGGGAGGCAGAGCAGTGCCAGACCCAGCTCTTGGTTACTCCAAGGCCTCTGGCATGACCATCCCTCTCCATTTCCCCTCACCCTCCTGGCATCCCACCTTCAGCATCTCTCCCTTTAGCCCACTGCCAGTGAGGAACAGGAACCTTTTGGTGCCCTCCCAACAACCAGGGCCATTGATGCAAGGTACCAAACTGCCCTCCGTGCTGCACAGAACACCCTGTGCACAGCTTTTAGGGACCAAATTGTGTAGCATGCACTGAATCAGACTCACTGATGAATAAATGAAGCAAGAGTTCCTAGACTACAGACTTTTGGATCTGCATTGGCAAATCAGCATTCCTACTTCTGCCACTACCTGAATGAAATAAAGTGAAAAACAAGCCCTGGAAAGAAGATAAAAGAAGAGCTGTTAAAAGCAAACATTCCTCTTTCACAGTGCTGGTAATTTTCTCTTTAGCAGATGACATTCCCAATGCCCCATGAGCCAGGAGAGGGTTTCAGTGGTGGTGCATTTTGCAGAGCATTAGCAGTAGCACACATAAAGCCCTACCTATGTAGGACACAGCTGCTGGAAATTTCCATGCAGCCGCCAGATTTGTTGTTGTTCTTTGGGAGGATCTCCCCGCAGTTGATGCACAGATGGAGAAGGCAGTTAACTAACATGATAATAATCATCCTCCATGACAGGCCCAGAGCTGAATCCAACTCTGCAGTGAGCTTTTAAGGCACAGAGTCCATGCCCTGGCCATTAGTGAGAGCACAGCGCAGGCAGGCACAGCTCTCTGCTCCTGTTGGGGATGGAGGCTCTCTTTAAGCCCGGACAGAGCTGCCAGGCAGAACTATTTATTAACAGGTTATTATCCTGCTGCAGTACAGGGCACACACCAAAGAGAAGCCACTGTTTGAAACCACTATTAACCTTGGTGAACAGGTGAGGTCTCTAATCATAAAATCGTGTTATCTTGGAGGCCATCAGGGCAGGGAAGGACAGGCTCTCTCATCTCCTCATCTCCCCTGTGATTCCAATATGAATGCTACAAAATCCCTCAGAGGTGAAAGGTTTTGATATTTCTTTTTTTCTTTTTTACTACACAGTCCCATTATCCCAAACAAAAGTTTATCACGTGAGTGTTACATCCGTTATCTTATTAATTATCATAACTGAAATATTAATTGTGGGTAGAAGGATTGAAAAATTTGGTCTGGGTTTAGATACACATGACAATATATGAATGCTCCGGATATTTAATTTGCAGCTGAAGTGGAAGCCCTCTGAGACAGACTTTGCAGTATGTCTGGCTTCACAGTAGTGTAAAATATGAATAGTGGGTGAAAATTATATCAATGCACAAGAGTAACCATGAACTATTCAGAATATTGGAGTTTAAACACTTTGAAGTGCATTAAATTCCTGTTTTCAAAATGTAACATCAGCTTTTCACTATGTAGTGGGAACTAGGACATAAAAAGCTCTCCCTCACCCTATGAATAACTATTCTGTAGTTAGCTAGTAGTAGTTTTGATGTGCTCTAAAATAAAAGCAATTTTAAATTTTCAATCTATAGTACCAAATTAGGAGAGGAAAAGTGTAGCAGACATTTTACAGTTAAACAGAAGCCAGTTCATTTTGCTGGGAATAACTTCTGAGGCAGTATTAGAAATATAAAAATATGCATATATACAACACATCTTATCAGTTTTAAAACAATCCAGACTCCAACAGTCCCCAAGCTGCAGTTTAGGTGGATTTATGATGGAGGAGAAGCCTAGCTCACCGTGCTCCTTCCCTAGCCAGACACCCTCCAGGCTGGATTGTCTCTTTGGTCCTTTGCCAGCAGTCATGGTGCAACCACAGCAGAAAATCAGCTGAGCCTAACTGGGATTTATGCTCCATGCAGCTTCATTGAAAAACAAAAGTTTGGATTGTTTTTTATTCTATCCAAATGGCATCAACCACCCTTACACTGCAATTGCACGAGCAGAGGACAAAGAAGGTCAGGGAATAATGAAATTATAACTCAACGACAAAATAACAAGCAACAAATGAATGCATTGGCAAATCAAGCCCAACGACAGAACATTAGTCAAACAACAACAAAATGATTAATAGATTTAAGCATTCCTGGTGATGATTAAAATACCTAAATCCTGTACTTATGGACTTGATCATTTCCTGGCTGTGAGAAACAAAAGCCACATGGTAATTGCCACCTTCTTAAAGCCACTGGTGCAGATTTAATGTGCTCAGAGTAAAGTCCTTTGGCTTTAAAGCCATGAGGAATGATTGCAACCTTTTCTGGCACCTATCAATAAAAAATGGGTTTGTAGTGATATTAAAAGATGAAAATCACTTTATTTTGCTTACTGACATCTCCTTTTTGAAGTTAACTTTATGATTAAAATGAAAACAGCCACTTTTTGTCACTGCTGAAAGATGGACGGATTAAAAGCACGTATCACCACTGCAAAGAGACTACAGATCTTCATCAATATAAACCCACAAAGCATTTGACTGTGCCAGGGAAACATATCCTCAAATTTCCATTCCACCAAGAGATTACAGGGACTTAAAAGGCAAATAGCCATTGATTCTTATTACACAAACTGCTAAAGCAAGGAGAAAAAGCAAACATTTAAACCATTCTTGTAAGATCTTTTCCTTAACTTCTGCTTCTTCTCACTGAAGTGCTGAGCACTGTTCACATTTTTGTGCTACGTTTTCCCCCTTGAACTTTCATTCATTTTGCAGATGAATCAAAACCCTTAGAAACTATTTTGTTTTTCACTGAGGCACAGGAGGCAGCATTTTCCCTACTCTTGGTGGTGGATTCTGTCACTGAAGGGCCTGCTGAGTGTTCTGAACAGCCAGGTTGTTTGTACTCCATCCTGAGGTCTCTTACAGGCTCATTGATCCCAGCTCCATGGAACAGCCAGGGGTTTTCCCTAATGCACACATTGAAGTGTCTGATAATTGTCTCTGGAGTGATTAGCCATAATTATTATAAGGTAATCATTATTACCTGAGTGCCCAGGAGTTCAAACTACACAACCAGATCCCCTCTATCAAGTGAGGTATTCCTCAGTCACAGGAAACTTCCAATCCTTGAGCAGCCAGCTATAGAGGTAATTAGGAAGGGAAAAAAGGAAATTACAGCCAATACCCCTGCCAGTATAAGAGAAATTGAACTGTGTGCCAAGGACTCCATTTCACACAGAACAATTGGACCTTTCCATTTTTCCAGAACATCCCTGACTTTACAGGTATCAAGTACCCACAATTTTTAACACAAACATAATTTTAAAAAACATTTTTGACAAGAAATGTGAGTTAATATTATGGATTCTAAAAAATTTCAAAACAGTTAAAAAAGCTTTATCCTGCAGGTTTTGGATTGATAATCTTTCTTTTTTCCTTGAAAACATCCATATTTAGATTACCCTCTGAGGAGACTAGAGAAGTTTTTGCATGATATTCTGAAAGTAAATTACACTGCAGCTGGTGACACATATCTCTTTTTTAAACAAACATATATGGACTGAGGTAAAAACAATTTTCATGCTGCTTTATAATGGCCTGGCTTGTTTATTCCAAGCAACATTAAATGTGCTTTTAAAGCTTCTGACCAGCCCCACTCATCCATCAGCTCCAGGTTATTTCCTGCCTGCTGGAAAATCTGTCCAGAGCAAACAAGAGGAGAACACCCAGGAAGAAAATTGCGTATTTGAACTCTGTGATTTCAGGAAGCACAGTGCTCTCCTTCTCCCTTGGGCATTTTCCTGCCTGGATCCACAGCCCTCCTTCATCTCAGCACCACCTTCACCTCCTCCACATCCAGAAGGTTCTTGCTCAACTGTTGTTTTCCCAATTCCATCAATTATCTGTGCTTTGCAAGTAGCACAGAAGACCTTCCATGATAATAGCAAAGGGACAAGACACCTCTCATCCAAATGCAGGGACTTTGCAAAATTTAAATTAAATTTTTAAAGAATCAAGTATTATTTGTTCTTCATTTCCAGTAATTATTTTAATTTTTTTATCACAATTGATAATATCTGATTTTTCAAAATTCTAAACTCTAATTCTATAATATATTGTCTGACTTTTCCTGAATAAGGAAAGGCCCTTACTTGTGTAGCTCACAAGTGTACTTCGATGTATAGCATGGAGGTTTCTGCAACTCTCTTCTTAAAATACATCAGCATGGGAACACAGCAAAACCTATATTTATAATTAAATCAGACAGTCTGTAGTGTTTTGTTAAAGAGCTAATATCAAATCATTGTTAAAATTCACCTTTGACTTTTTAATTTACAGACTTCTGTACACAACAAAATTTAAACCATCTAGATTAATTGGTATTAAAAACTACACAACTTGTTGTCTAATGGCTATTAAGAAAAAAAAGAAAATTATCATGTTATTTTTTTGCCACACATTTTTTCCCCCCCAAAAAATGTCCTTTTTAACATCCAGATGCAAGTACAAGCAATGTTTAGCACTACAATCAACATTTCTGAGCTACCTGCCAGCAGAACTCACAGTGCTGAACATCAGCATTGTCAGCTCCTTGTAAGCCTCAGACATATTTTACATCGTCCAAACAAATGAGGGCCTCCATTTATAATCCTTCCACACAGGGAGGAGAGCTCCTGAACAGAAATTCAGGATAAAACCTGCATTAGAGCTTGAGAGGAACGACAGACTTGTCTTTACAAACCAACCATGGGTCTGCTGGTAGATAAAACTAGCACTGAGAGATAAAAGAAACAATGGGAAGGATTCCACTGATTGATGAATGGAAAAGATATTTGCCTTTACAAACAAACTATAGGTCTGCTGATAAATGAAACTGGATATTGAAAGATGAAAGAAATAATGGGGAAAAACTCTAAAATTCCATTGAATTAGAAATTAAAAAGGAGGGTTATACATTAGGGAGGATCAGGTGTTCTGGGAAGTCTGTACCTCTCAAGTACCTCAGCCAATGGGGAAAGAGAGAGGGAAATGTGGCTGGGAAATNCAATGGGGAAAGAGAGAAGGAAATGTGGCTGGGAAATTGGGATAAAAAGGAGAGAAACTGGGATAAAAAGGAGAGAAATTGGGATAAAAAGGAGGCTGCATCCTCCAAAAATTTGAGAGACCCCAGGGGAATGCCCCATGGCCTCTCCCTTTATTCAAATCAAGCAAAAAGGACTCCTCTCTCTCCTTTTTGGACATAAACCGCTGATGTTTGTGGATTATTTTTTCCTGACAAGCTGAAGAAGATGACTGCACAGCAGGTTCTGTGCCCAGCCCTGAGCTGGGTCCACCTCCCTTGGAGGCAAATGCCACTGCCAGGGATGAGACAAGAAATGGCAAAAAATTTCCAACCAAAACCAAAGAAACACCCAGTAATTTCTCTCTGCACTAATGATTTCAGGTTTTACAGTCTCACTTGCTCATCCCAGCTCAAATGAAGCACACTATAAATTCTGGACAATGCAAAGATTTACTAAATTGCCAGAGCTTTTCTGTGCTTCTACCACCAGAAATGCCATCAGCACAAGACAATAACGAATTTCTCCAAGAACTAGTCGCTAACAACAACTCTTTTTGAAGGCAGATAAACCATTTTGGAAGTCTAGAATTCCTAATCACACTCTTTGTCAATCCCTAAATGCACAGCTGTGCCTTCATTAGGGGAAGAAGCCCGATGTGAGCAGCGCTTGTGCAGCTGAAGGCAGAAGCAAAGGCCTGCAGATGCACCCGTTAACAACAATTGTATTTCCCTCACTGCTGATAGCCGGGGGATGATTCTAACACAAACCAACAGCAATTCCTGCTGTTATTTCCAGTCCATCTACTGAAAAGAGCCTCCTGGGCCCTTTGGTGAGCACCTTTGGAGGACCAACAGACTGATTCCCATCTGCCAGTACTGCAGGGATCAATCCTTTCAAAGTTCTCAGGATGTTCAGGGACCTTTCCAGAGCTGGTGTTCAAACCCAGCCAGTTCCTGTCCAGCTCTGTGTGCCTTCACATCCTGCCCAGCTTCCCTCTCCAGCTGCCTGCTGGGAGCAGGGTGTGATTTATGTGCTTCCTCAGAGCACATGTATCCTTTATGTGAAAAATGCATATTATATCATTGGCTCCTCGCAAATATTAGAATGAATACTACATGTGTTATGTTAGAGAGTTATGTTGCATTATTTTTTGTAGTGCTGTATTAATCTTTTAAATGTAGGTTTTTTGTTAAGACATAATATTAAAATAGAAACCATGTAATGTAAGATACCTTTTGTAACTAGCTCAAGGAATAAGATAACCGAGAAATTCCTCGCCTAAGGAAAACAACACGAAGACACCAGGAAAGAGTTATTGCCTCCTTATCTTTACCTTGGTAGACACCCTGGAGCCAAGAAATTGATTTATGTGATGAGGCGAGGAACAGAGATTAAAGAGAAGACACCCTTTGTTTGAGAGGAATGTTTGAATCATGTATGAAGAAATATGAATATGCAACAGGCTGTTGGTTTTAAGAGGCAACCCTTATTAGTGCTTTGTGCTTTCAGTAATTCTTTGCTTTATTGTCTCTTATTGTCCTTACCCTAATTATCTCAATTTGCATTACCTTAATTTTTTTATTATTAAACTTTTAAAATTTTAAAAAGAAGCAAGTGTGAAGTGTTTTTCACATTTAGATACAGCAAGGGCTCTTTCTGACTTTGTGATGATTCTTGGAAAACCTGAGGTGTTCTCCAAATGGCTCCCCCCAGCTCTAGACAACTTTTGTATCAGAAGGAAAAAAAAAAATTCCTGGACTGTCAGAAAAAAAAAAATATTACAAGTAATGAATGCACTTTTTAAGAGATATAAATCATGAGATTGCAAATTTCCACATTTAAAATGAAATTTATACCCCAAAAACTTGACTGCTTTTGCACTGGAATGATTCATGTCTTTGCTGCAGTTTCCAGACAACATCAAGAAAGCTGCACATATCAGTGGACTTCAAAATAAAAAGTTTCAAACAGCAGAAAGGCTGATTCTTTACGGGGATCATGTAAGAGCATCTTTTTTTGCCTTTCATCTGGTTCTCCTTTGGAAATCCAAACAGGACACGTGTGCAGGACCCAGTACCCTTTTCAGTCAGAGAGGGACCCCACGATCCCCATTTTCCTCAGCTGAGCTGTAACCCGCACCCCCTCACTAAAAGCCACCCTGCTAAAGCTGGCTTGTTTTGGTTTTTCTTCCATTAAGCTCAGGAGAGAGGAATTACAGTTTGAAGAGCACAGAGCTTTATCCTTTAATAGCAGACATTGTGACCAACATCAGGTTTGGTTTGGGTTTGTTTGGTTTGTTTTTTCTCTTCACTAAAAATCAAAACATCCAGCTCCCATGGGAAGGGCAGGATGCATTCCTAGGTTTTCCTGAAGGGCTCACTTCACATTTTTTTTAACATAGGACGTTCAAGTTTACTCCAAATCTGAAGTATGGGCCCCAAACTGTGTCCACTTAAATTTATAAGTAATTAATTGGTTATTTTTTAACATAAATTGTAAGTGTCAGCTCCTAGCAGAAAGCAGAACAGTTGTGCCTCACAGAAGTATTTTTAGTGTCCACGTACCTTAAATGTGAGTCCTCAGGATGTCTGAACAATTTTGTTTTAATGTAACTGTGCTCATTTTATGTAACATTTTGCAGAACAGAACTTATTCCCATTCTTTTTTATCCTTCTGATGTCACTGTGTGCCATTAGTCTGAGAATGTAAAACTATACTCATGTCTTTCCTGTAGAAACCTAAAAGTTACCTGCACAGAAATGTTTCATGTAATTCTGCTTCATTGTCTTTCAGTGGATTAAAAAAAAAAAAAGCTTAATTTGCTAAAAGACAACCAAAGGTTCTTCTACTTCAGTATTGTGAACTTTCTTTTTCTTTTTTATTTGTAAGCTGGACTCATCTCTGCTAAAATTCCAGGAGATGCACATCATTAAGAGAGGGGAAAAGTCAATTAAACAAGTAGCAGGTCCTCCATCTGATGCATGGTTTTGAAAGAGGCTATGAAATATGCAAGAACATTAGAAAAAAAAAAAAAAAGTACCTTAGACAGCAAGTAATTGTGCTGAATTGCCTGCTGGTAATTAAACAGGGCATTTGTTAAAAAGACCATATTTAGTTCTTAATGAGTGAGGATTTTGACCTTTTGTACAGTTGGGCTAAAAAACGTGTTTGGGGCTTGAACCACTCTGAATGATTCTTTTATTGCAAAACACAGACATTTTCTGCCTCACTGATCTTGCTCTGGGAACGTGGCATCAGGTGTTGTGGAATCTCACATGAGTGTGCAAACCAAGCTGAAAAGTCAGAAGAGCGTCACTGTCTGTGGGATGAATCTTTTCTTGGAGTCATAATCTGGACTGCTGCTAATTTTTCCTCATTTTTAATCCTAGTGGCCAACACTTCCTTGGAGAAAGAGGGCACTGGTACTTTGTTCCAGTAATCCATCCCATACAAAATACCTTATCTTCCAAACAGCATTTTTGATGCTTTGCTGCGTCCTAATGGATTTTAAAAAGAACTGGATTGACAGAAAATATTTTAGAAAGATGCTAAATGGAGTCTCAAAAAGTCTGATTTCGTAGGATTTGTTCTACCAGGATATCCCACCCTTAGAAAGAGACTCAGAGAGCAGCCAGTGCAACTACAGCAGCCTTTTTCAACAGCTGAGTGTCAGAAAATATTGTTGATTTGAAGAGAGTGGGTCATGGTCACATCTCAAGCTTTAAATATGGTTTATTCTTCTCCAGATGGAACAGCTTCCTAGAGATTTTTTTCTTTCTTTTTTTTTTTTTCACATGTAAATGCTTAGAGCACCTGAATAAAAGGGATAAAAAATTAAAAATAGGCTTTTTTGTTTCTTTTTTTTTTCTTTTGTTGTTGTTGTTTTGTTTTGTTTTGCTTTTTTGTTTGTTTGGATAGGCCCAGTCCAGAAGCCTGAACCCAAGGAAATGCTGCCTTTCATTCCAGTAAGACTCAGGTCTCATTATAATTATTTATTTCTTTCCTTCTTGTACACAGCTCATATCCTGTCACCCACGCACAGCAGCAATGCTTTCAACACACCCATTTTCACAATAAATAAAATATTTTTAGCTATGGATTCTCCTGGAAAACTCTTTATTTTCTTACCAGAGTCAATGCACTGGGAACACGTTCCTATCCTTTGATGGACACAGTTCCAGAGAATACTGATTTAAAGTAGGTCTGCTTGACAATCCCTCAAGAAAGTACTATTCTGAACCTTGCTGTAGACCGGGCTCTGTGTTCCCCCAGCTTTCTGTTTTCACTTGATGGCTCCCAGGTATTCTTTTTGTTTTCCCCTTTTCCCCACAATTTTTAACTTATTCCACTTTATCTCACAGTATTTTAATCTGTACATTTGTCATATAACTAAAATCACGTGCATTACTGCAGTGAGTCAAAGAATAAGTTACACTTCTGTAGATTTTTGTGGAGAAAAGATGACTGGAATCTGAGAGGGTATAATGAATTCTGAAAATCAGTTTTTGTACGCTCTGTGCATGTTCTTGCTTCTGAGTGGAAGAGCAAGAGTAATTTCTCAATGTGTCAAAACAAACTTCACACCACTGAGTAGTATCAATCTCACTTAAAACTGCTGGTGACATCTTGACTTGTTTATCATAGTCTCAGAAATAATGGCAAATTTTAATTTTTAAACTATATCACACAGTTTGAGAATGACTTAGGCTTTTGCATTATACAGTTCCATGAGCTTTAAATCGAAAAACGCCAGCAGTGGGGAACGGTAGGGAAGTAAAGCTCCTGTCTGGAAGAAAAAAAAAATATGGTTTCTCTTTATTTCAGCTGTGAATTGCAGTGTGTGAAAATGCAGAATGTGCTGTGCTCTGTGTACAGGTGGTCAGGCAGGTGGATGCTGTGCAGAGGCATCTGCATTCCGGGTAGGAATACTCCTAGCCCAGCTCCCAGGATTTACCACTTTGGTTAACAGCACACAGCTAATTGCAGAGATGGGAACGAGCAGAGACCAGAACTCATTCCTCAAATGCAAACAAACACTCCTGCAGCTTCAAGTATTTGCTACAACCAATGTTTAACTGTTTATGGCTCCGGGAAAAGAGCACCGAGGAGCAAAAGTACCCCCTTCACAGAACAGACGTAGTTCCCTTATTTGTTCATTCACCTTGGGAAGACCAGGAGCTGGGAAGTCAAATCCCCCCAGGCAAGGAGGGGAAGGTGAAACCAAGTCTTATAATGCAGCTTGGCTGAGGGCTCCTGGGGCAGAAAACTGACAACTGCACTTCTGACAAATTATGTGATGCTAGCCCCAGAATTTGCTCCTTTCTTTCTTCTTCTCTGTCTCCAATTTGATACCATTCTGTAAATTTAGGCTGACATTATAAATTGCTCTAGGAGGACCAAAATCACGTTTTTCAGCACACATGCCTGTCACTTTTTTTTTTTCTCACTTCAAACACCAGGTTGCCCAATTATTTTAACACTGTTGAATGAAGCAATGAATAGGCAAATAATGTCACTGGAACAAGAATACATGGAAATTTAATGACATGTTTTATTGATGGGCAGATGCCTCAGATGTGTTTTTCTTCAGCAGATATAATTTTACTATTAGTTAATGTAAGAAATAGTAATTAAATTCTCACACTAGAGGTCTAAATGTAATAGTTTATGTATATCCTGAAAAAAGAGGAAAAAAAAACCACCCAAAAGGAAACTGAAAAAAACATTATTTCTTCTAAATAAGATTTCAGGATGTCTAAGCTATCCCATCTTCTTAAATATAGGTGGTGATAGCTGGAGACAGAGCCTGTGCTGTTCTCCCTGCGCCTCAAGGTTACCAGTGCTTCACAGGCATTTGGTGTCAGGTCCCAGTCTCTGCTCGTTGAAAAGCTGTCTCTGATGCCTGGATATTGAAAATACAGTTCAGATTTGCTCTGTGATGTGATCTAATGGCAGCCAGCAGCAGCTGCAATTCCTGCTCCGGGCTGAGCTCAGGAGTGCTGGGGTTTTTTGCCATGCAAAAATGTCTGGAACTCCTGATACAGAGATTATGCCCAGAGTATTTATCTTCATAAAAATCCTCTGAGGTTTATTAATAAAACAATCTTGTTGCATTTCTTACTCCTTAAGGACTTTTGTTAGCTTATTCGCTTATAAACAGGGACAAATTAACAGGTAACACTAATCAACAGAAAGGTAATAAAATGCGTTGAGTAGAACTGAAAAGGAGATGCTCATAGTATGAGTCTGAATGTTTGTTTTCTCAAAAAAGAGCAGGCAACAACAACAGTAGGCAACAATAAACAGCATTTAACCTAAATCCTGGCAAGTAGAATGAAGATTCCTCCCCATCCCCTGAGTCACTGACTGGTGCTGCTTTCCTTGGGTTTCTGCAGCCCTGACCATGAACCAGTTACCACCAACTGGCCCTCTTAACTACCATCATCTTGTCTCAAATAGGATAGATTAACATCTCTGCTACACTTTGTGCATTTTAGTAGGCAACAGGACCATAGGAAACCTGAAATAGTTGAGTTATAATCCTTACTTCTCTTTTTCACTACGTAGAACTCCATGGATTAACCATCCAACACTGCATTTGCTACTGCAAGCATGGTTTCTGTGCCCTGAAGAAAACAAGTGTATTCAGATGTGTGTGCTAAAAAACTGCCCAAAATTTGTATTCAGGAAGGCCAGACCTGACCAAAACTTGATTTCACCAGTAAGGAACAGTAGCCAACATTTTCTCTCAGGAAAATGGATACGGCAAGTGAAATGGAAATAGTGACTGGGAGCAGACAGGAGATGCATTGCTCCTCCAGTGGACAAGATCAGAACACTCTCTACAAACCACGAACCAATTAATGATCTGCTGTCACATATTATCATCATAAATGGCCAAACATTCAAATCCTGCATTTAATTTGCCACAGACACAATGCTGGTACCTTCAAAACAGCTTCCCTTTGTGAATTCTAGCCTAAAAACTCTTCAGCAGCAGCCCATCAAGGTAGGATGAAATCACATCACTCAAATGTCTCCCACTGCCCATTCCCCCACCAGCCTCCTCTAATTTGCTTTCCTGCAAAAGGATTTTGTGATGGGAAGTTATTAAATCACCAAGCCCATGACTTCTTTGTCTTGACAGTAGAATAGAGTAAATGACCTTTGCTAATTTAAATGAGCCACATCATGCTCTCTTGAGGCAAAAATATAGGAAAGGCAGTAATATACAAGAAATTGGATGTTTGGATGGTGAAATGAGGAGATATCATGACACTAAACTATGCAAATGGAGCCTTCAGCCAGACAAACAGAGTTCTTTACTAGCAGCTCTGTTCCAAAGCAAAACCACCCAATTGTTTTATTTTAATGCCCCCACTTTTTTCTCTTTTCTGCCTTATAAGCCAAGTGAAAACCTTGATGCAGAATGCAGAGTGGTCACAGTGGGAATCACTGCAAATGTTACCTGATGGTTTCAGCAGCCCCTCTGGTCCATCAGGAGCTCTGGGAGATTTCCCGGGGGTTCAAGGATTCAGTAACCTCATGTGACACTTTGTACATCACAGCCTTAAAGGATGAGTGACTTAAAGCTTGTCAACTTTAAATAAATCAAATGACTTCGCAGGGAATTCTGCTGCAGGTGAACATTACTTCCAGAAAAACTCTCATGAGAAAATGGAGGGACATTTATAACTCCTGACTGTTTTAGGGGGTTTTTGTTACCTTGTTACACAACTTTACTAGGAAAAAAAATAAGACTAGGATCTAAATGTACGTCCTTTCACTTTTATAATTTTGCATCATTATTGAAAGGCCTGAACTTTCCTTAAAATTCTGAAATCGGTATTTCCCCTCTGGAAAACACTACTTAACATTTCCCAGTGTTCCAGCTGTAGAAAGACCAGAACAAAACAAGATTCAGTAACAGCAGCATTTATCTTCATCTTCTGATAACAATTCATTCAAAAAGCCTCAACAGAACAATAGTACTCTGATTACAGGCTGCTAAAACAGAACAACTTTTGGCCAAAACTTCTCAATGTGTGTTCTGCAGTTTTTTAATACTAAATGATCCAGAGTTTGCCTTTGAATATTTCATTGATTAGAGACTTCAGAGATTATGGTTCAAATCACAGTTAATAAAGATCCAAATAATCTGAGCACTTGGAAGGATTCTATTTGCACTGATATTTTTTGCAGTATTATTTTAACATTTTCTGGCTGGAAAGCTAAAACATTAGCACAGATATTCCAGGAGCTACTAAATAATAACCTAAGTTAGTTAATTAAAAAAGGAGATCTCCATATTCTGTACAAGTTTTAGTTTCCTATAGCTCTAACTCAGACCAAATCCCAATTTTGGCACATCACTTTCAATTCAGTGCCATATACAGATATAGAAAGCACTGATTTATAAAAATGTACAGCTCACCTCTGCAGCCCTATAAAACAAAATCTTTACTAAGATTCATGGGATTGTGACTGTAATTCTCTAGAAATTACCTTAATAATTATATCTAATGCTTTACATACTCAAGGCCAGGTAACTCCAGCTACCCCACAGCAGATATTTGCCTGAGCCATTCCTAAAACTCTCAGGAGGAAAAAAAAGAAAAATAAGAAAAGGAATTTTAGCCTTCAAAAGACTTTAAATTCAGGCTGGGACAAGCTGCAGCCACATGAGCCCAGCTTTAACTGACCAGAGCCAGCCCCAGCCCCACACTGGGATGAGCCCTGGGAAGGAAAGACTCGGAGCTAGAAAGTTCAGTTTGCAATAATTTGGCAGCTCCCGAGCTCTCAGCTCATTGCTCAGCTGAGCAGTAAAAGTGGCTGCAAATGCAGCTGAAATAAAGGCCTGGCTCTCCAAAGAAGCCTGAAGAATTGTCAGAGAAAGAAGCTTAATTGCCAAGAGCAGATCTGGAGCAGTCTTCAACTAGAGCTACTCAAGCTTGGCTCCAGTTTTGGCATTGGTAAATTTATTTTTATTTTATCTGAGCTTTCTTTAGCAACTCTCCCAGGAGCTGATGGCTGGGAACCCCCCATTCAGCAGGGCTGGATCCTGGTGGAATGGTTGGAATTTTCAGTAAGCTGAAGAGCCCCAGTATAAGCTTTATAGGAGGGTTAATATATATTCTGATTTCTCCTTTATTCAGCATTTCTCCTTTAAAGAATTCTTCAATTAGATAAAAAATTAAAGGAATCCAAAATGACCAAATACAGATGTCTTATCACTATTTTATGCTCTGAGGTTCAAATCCAGTGAATTACACACCCCTTTCTCCTCTGAAGGACATTGGAACACATAATGTGAAACAACCACGCGTAATAAAACATTTTTTATTTCATATTGCCACAACCTCTCCTGAATTTATGCATTACATTCACCAGCAAAAATGCATATGTGCCTGAAATAAAAGATGATAATGCAGGAATGTCATTGTATTTACTACTATTTCCTTGAAATTTCCCATACATTACCACTTCACACTGGAGCAATGACCATATTTTCCCTTGCCAGGGAAAGGTGGAGGCCTGAACACAACCCTAAAAGACTGTTAATAATGAATTAATATGAGAATGTTAAATTTAGAGAAAGAAATAAGAACAATTCCACTTTCTGGATGCTTAGACTCCATTAGTCCTTAGAGATGTCACCCATCTGGAGCTGGCTTTGCCCTGGTGACACCCCCATATTTCAAACCACAACTGGTTTTCCTGGTGCTTGGGCTGTGACTTATTCACACAGCACTGCCAGCGTCCCCAGCAAGAGATGATTGGAACCCGGCTCTGCGACCGCCTGGGCTCCCTGCAATTCCATATTGAAAATTGCTGTTGCCTTCCTCAATCACAAATCTCACACGAGCACTGTTAATTGCAGCAGCATTGATAATGCCACTTCGGGAGTGATGGGAAGGAAAAGAAAATGGTTTGGCTGGATTTCTAAAGTAACTTTGCAACTTTTGGCCACATAAATGAGTTCAAATATGACTTGTGTGCTCAGAAAGTAATGAGGAGTGACTCAAAGGTTACCCAAACATTTTTCTGATAAACAGATATATGTATACAGATATATATATAGAGAGAGAGGCAATAATTCCTTACGACTCTAAGGAATTCATACCAAATATTTGATATATAGGAATGTAACATAATGACACTTTAGTGGCAGTTGTTTGTAACAAACTACAGGATCAGAATGTAAAATTCTGGTTTTCTATATTCTTTGGCTCTGTTGACAGAAATGTGTCCACTGATAATTTCAATTCTGCCCCCAATAAGCAAGGAAAAATATGGAACTGCCACAAAAATCAATATTAATGAGTTGTTAACCATTTCCTAGATGAGGAGGTACTGTGACACTTTGTTATGTAGGTGTTCTGTGTGGTCTGGCAAAAATATTTGTTTAGAAGGTTTTACCAAATTCTGTGGTGATTTATTAAAAGAGACGTTAATTTTTCCACTGGGAAGCTTTCATATTCATGTATGATAATAAAGAAAGGAGTGGGAATCAACATGAACCTTACAAAGTGTATTTGAGCATAAATTAAAAGGACATGAATAAAGATTGGGTATTTTATGTGCTGTCACATTCCAAAATACAGGACACATGTACAATAAGAAAAAGAAACATATTTCATTGCCACTAACATAGGATTTTACTTTTAGTCTATATTTTTTTTCTGATTCTAATTATCTAATTATCTTATGGTTTAAGACAGTTTTAATATAATAATTATTCAGCACTGGAGATTTTTAATCCACTGTCATTTAATCCAGACTACTTTACAGAAAACCATGAAATACTGAGGAATATAAATTTACACAGAACTTAATGAATCAATACTATTCTCTGAAAAACATTCACCTCCAACTTCAGAAAGTTTCAGTATATGCCAAATAGTGCTTTGGCCAGTTCAGCTTCTGGGGTTTTTTTTGGATGCTGGGCCCAGTGCTAAACCCAATATGCTGACACAAATTTTAATTTTGTGTAATGCACATTGAACAAGGACTACAAAACAGTTGAGCCTTCAAGAAAAGAAAAGATTCCTATCACTGTGAATAAGAATTTTCACATATTTTATGACAGCCTGTATCCTCACCTGGTTATATAAAAATAACTATTTGTAGTTTTGTGAAGTCAGCAGTATTGTAGTGATTAATTCCAGATGGCATTCTTTTTCTAATTTTTTTTTTTTTTTCTATGGGGCTTATTTTTGGTGTGGGCCTAGACTTTACTCTGACAGCTCTGAAAATATGTCCACATGAAATTTTAAATTCTAATTTAACTTTCTGAACCCTACCATTAATTGTATCTTTCACTATATATTCTCATTTTGTATTGCAGCAGAAGTCCCAGCACCTGTCTCTGAGTTTCTGCTTTGGAACTTGAGATCTGCTGAGCATCATCAACAATCACTCATCTGGAAATCTTCTGATTAAAAATAACTGATTCAAGGTATCCAAGATTTGGCCCTAAAGCTATCCCCAGTGCAGACCTCAAAAAGTCATCTCAGTAGAAATGAGACATTAAGTTTGACCTTCACCAATTTCTATTTAAGATTTCTCATTGTCAGAATTTGGTGACTACATTATTAAACAGTAGATTGTTTGCATAAAACCCTCCTGAAACAAAGTCCTCCATGCAAATAACGCTCATAGAAAATTTGATATATTTTTCAGTGGTTTTCTTTGGATTTTTCTTTTTTTTTTTAAGTGGAAGTTATAAGAAAAAAAAAAATTTACCCTGACAAATGTTGTGCTGCCCAACTTTTGCTCAGGAAAGAGTTTCCTCATCCTTCTTTTGACAGAAGAGTTTCCATCACAAAAGCTTAGTAACTAATGCAGGAAAAGTCCAAAAACCTCTGTGTGTTTTTTACCAGCATTTCATTCACACAAAATATTTTTTTTTAATTAACTTGAAACACATTAAAATATGCTTCTATCAGTTTGCTTTCGGTTGTTTTACATATATTCACACACACATATTTTATTCCCGAGGAGTAAATTCTGGTTCTCTTTGAAGTCAAAGAAGAAAATACAGTGGAAGATTTGAGGTCAGAGCAATGTTCACTCACCCCTGCAATGAACTCCTTCGTCGGAGCCATCGGAGCAGTCGTAGACCCCGTTGCAGAGCTGGGACAAGTGGATGCATTTGTTGGTGCCAATGCAGCTGATGAAATTCGGGCTGCACTTGAAATCTGATTCCTCAGGACCTAAAGAACAGATGGAAAATTTCTTACATGTGTTTTTACATCCACCACAAGGCAAAGAAAGCTCTGCACCTCGTTTCCTTTTTAAAGCTAAGGGCAACGCTCTGTGCATTGGTTCATTTTGAAGAATTTGTTCATTTGGCAAATTTTAGGGCCTTGTTATCACACATCAAATCATCAAGAAATGATTACTGCAATTACAAATCAATGGCTCAGAGGATTATTTCTTAAAATACAGGTGTTTTGCAGTTGCTAAAAGAAGCCTTTCAGACACTAAAAATCATCATAAGATTTTCAATAGTCCTGTGAATATCCTATCAAGAGTAATAGGTACCAGTATTTACTTCCACTGTTGTGCTATGCAGATAATTGTAGATATTTATGAAAATACATATAAATGTCACATATTTGTGGTTGCATTAGATGAGAGAAACTATTGCTTCAGCCCAGGAGACTGCCTCAGAAGCTGCACAGTCCAGGATGGAAGGGGGAGGAAAAGGATGCTGTGATTGCTCCCTTTGGCATACCACCCCAGCTGCCATCACTTATCCCTGTCCCCTTTTCCCTCAAGTGTTTGGTTCAGGGAGTTTGGAGGGAGCTTAGGGACTCTTGAGAATCACTTTTGTTTATCTCTTAGAAAGAGTTCTGACTGATAAAATTCCCCCCACAATTCCACATTATAAAGACTTTGAGGTTTTTAACACAGCAAAGAACATCTGGAGGTCTGAAGGGTTTGGCTCAGTTAGAGGTTGAACCATAATTTACACATTGTATATCATTAGCTGCTCACAGACCAAAGGGCTGGAAATTCTTTAGGAAAACAACGTGAACCTCCTTGATTTCTCGTGTTGGAGCCTTGGGTCTGTGCTGAAGCCTGGCAGCTTGTAACAGTCCTTTAGGGAAATGCATCCTTGGATGCACAGTGCTCAGGTGAAAGAAGCTTTTACCTCCTTTGAGGCACTGACTCCAGGAGGAAGGACAGAAATCACTGGCAGTAGCTGAAAGCTCCCTAATTTAAATAGTAAGTTGGAAAATCTCAGCTTTCCCAGGTCTTATCTCTTGGAGTCAGCAGGACAAACCATTTGAGGGCAACCTACAACTTCTATGACAAAGGGAGATGCCTCTCAGCACAGACCATTAAATAAAAAATCTAATATACAAAATTTGTCCCAGTTAGAGAACCCCCAAGAGCACAGGGCAGTGCTCTCCTTCCCCAGCAAAGCAGGAGCCCCAACAGGGCCCATCCCTTGTGCAGGAAAGTGGGCTGCAGTGCCCTGCTCCCTCCTCTGACCTTCCAGCCCCACACCTTGCACCCATGGGGGACAACCAGTGACATCCTTGAGGAATTCCTGGTTAACAGGGACACAGCACTCTGGCTCTAGGGATGGAAAGGTAAAGCCTGTGGGGATGAATGTACCCTGTCTGAAAGGATTTGTGTGCTCCCAGCGTGAAACACAAACTATTCTCGCCATGCTCCAGGTTAGGTACAATTCAAATGTAGAGAGATTAAAATGTTTCTCAAAGAAAACATATTCCCTGCATCTTTTAGTAAAACACAAGAACAACTTAACAACAGAACATTGAAAGTTGATCAAAATTTATCCTAAATGTCAGGATTTGATGACTATGGTAATGAGAACCAGAGAGTTTGGGTTTTAGGCATTTTATTCCCCATTTTGTACCCTGGAGGCAGGACACTTCATGCCATGAAGCATCCCATGCCCGTGAAGTTCCCTACAGCACCTACAACCCCTGGCAGTGCCAGGCACTCCTGCAGGACTGGTTTGACTCTGTAGACCTTTCAAGGAAGAAGATAAATAAAGCAGCCCAATGCTCAGTGACAGGTAGGTAAAATAAAACCACAAGGTTTAATTTGATTCCCGTTTCAGCTGCATCAGTACTTGAAGGCACCTGACATATAACAAAACCAAACTAATTTTATGATTTGCCAGTAATAACTTGCTTATTCTTTGTGTTAGAGCATCTGTGATAGAATGTGAGGAGTGAAGAAAGTATTTTCTTCTAAAACAGAGAACATTCCTTGAAAAAAAAATTAGATCTGAGAAGCATGTGAACCGTGGTACTTGTATTACTATAAACCTTAGATCACTAGAGGGTTTTCATACCTTAACAAAGAGAAAACTTGGGATGTGTGACCAAAACTATATAAACGTATTTACAGATATCCTAAATTTAATGAGCGAAAGAAGGAATCTCTTATTTACATTTAAACCTTTAACAGACTAGTCTGACATGTGCCTGTTTATAACATTTTTGATTTGATGCTATTTGCTTTTAAAATACAAGATTCCTCCAGGACACAAACATTGTGTAAATCTAAACATGTTCTCTGACTCAAAATACTAATAGAGGAGCTTCCTAATTAGATTTCTTTGATTGGGAACATAGGATGGGACACTGAAAAACACTCCAGGAAGTATTACTCAATTTGTTTTGGTTTTGAGAGAAATTTTGTGCACCACTTGTGAAAGGAGAAGATTGGAAGTGTTTCCCTTATTCATGTGATTAAATGATAAATTCATTTCTACTTCGACTTGTTACAAGCATGATGCTTTGGAAGGCAACTTGACTTAAAAATGAAGATGAGCTTCAGCCCCAAAAAGTCCTGTTTTATAGAAGCTTTGTGACTTATTTTGTCTGCAAAATAACTCTAAATGGTAATAAGTCTCAACCATCAACACCTGTAGAACAGGACAGCAGGCCTCATTGCCCACAATTTCTACCACCTCCACTGAAAAAAAAACTTTAAAAAATTAAAAAGGCAAATCAAGCTGCATGTTGTGATGCCTTTGAAGCAGCACTTGCTTCTCCCACTGAATCCTCCCCAGCTGCTGCACTTTCTGAAATGTCTAATGCAAATAAAGAAGAGTAGCTTTTTATCTTGTTTACTCCTTTTTACTCTCCCTTTAACAGACAGCCACTTCTGGCAGTGTTATCAAGTGAACTTCGGGAAAAGGAATTTAAAAGTGTTCTTCTTCAAAATAATCTCGGTGTATTTTACATCAGTGCAAGAATGCTAAGAATATAAAAGACTGATGGTGTCTTTTCTTCCCTTCAGAAGACATAATAATTCCTAGCCTTGCCAGTTGGTGGAAAAATAGTCAAAACCACTGGCTGCAATTATGGTAATATAACATCTTGATGTTTCACACATTCATCCTGGGACGCTGCTTGGAGGGCAAAGAAGATGCAAGCAGCTCAAGAGAGTCAGCTCAGGCAGCAGAATATCCAAGTGTTTCTGTGAGTAATTGTCTGGGAACAGATGGCTGAGGAATGGGAAAGGAGCTGAGCTGCAGAAGCCGAGCCAGGGCCACGGGGAGCCCCCGGGGCTGCAGGCAGGGCTGTCCCAGCCCTAGGGGAGGGTGTTTGGGCTCTGGGTGCTTCCCTAGGGACAGGGGCTGGGGATCAGCATGGCTGAGGCACCAAGGCCAGGTGGACAGATTATTGCTGCTTTCCCTAAATCCCCAGAAAACAGCCTGTGCCTGGAGATAGGCTGGAAACAGGAGAGAGAGTCATTTCAGATCCACATTTCTTGGGCTGTCAAGTCACCTAGGAAAGCCATTTCTGGTTTGGTCACACCGTGTCACACTTCTGGAAGGAGACTGGATGGTGTTTTGGCAGTACCTGTGCAGGTCACAGGGATCCAGCTCGAGCCCCTTCAGGGAAGGTGCCCTTAGGGGGGGAGGGTTGGGAAGAGGTAAGGGAGTCCTTGTGATGTCCCCCAGCAGGAGAAGAGGGGAGGAATCAATCACGAGCTCTGGGTTCACACTAAAGAAGCATCATGAGAAAATATTAAAGGCCTCTGTCAGAGCCAGCAGAGACATTTCACCATTGACTCCTCACATGGCACCTGTGAATTTGTGCTTAATGAAAACTCTGCCTGCCTCACCTCAGGCTCTTGCTCCACTAAATTTCAAACTGCAGAGTGTAACTAAGACTTTACAAACTGGTTATCTCCACTATTTTTATTGCCATGTATACTACTGTTAATTAGCAAAAGTTATGAATGAACATTATTTCATGATGTACATTTCCTTCTTCTGAAGAGAACATTCTCCTAGAGAAACAGTCTCTCTAATCTAACATAAGGTACAATTTTACATACTGAGTTTAGGGGGGTTGCAAAGTATGACGAAAGGATATTTGCAAATTTCCATGTGTACTTGTGTGCACAACACAAATTCAAGGTTCACAGGAAGTTATTAAATTACAGTAAAACATACACACCCATTTATTGCAAATTCAACAAGTGATGCTTGTATTTGACAACTGTTACCAAAAAAAGCATCAAAGCTGCTACTTCTGTGTTTATTTTTTCACCTTTGTCTCTCTCAACTGTGTTTTTACAAAGTGCTTTCTCCTTGAACAACTTAGGCAAGTAGTTGGAATTTTAAGCAAGAGGCAAGGCAGCCAGATGTGGCACATCCTTTTACATCACTGCACCCAATTTACCTCAAGAACAGCATCTTTTGAGCAGCTCTAATCCTGGGCTGTCCTCAGCCACGAGAACTAATTATACCAAACTGTGGGATGTCTTCAAAATTCCCGTTTGTGTTGTACATCAGTGACTTGCACATCCTTCCTGCTCTCCTAAGTGTCTTGTTGGAGTGAATCTTCTCCACAGTGAGCAGTTATCCTGAACAAAACCTTATTCCACGGCCTTTGAATTCAATTCTATCTTAAAGAAGAAGAATTGACAAAATTTTGGGATCTCTCTGGATAAATATGGGTTTAAATGAAAATTCTATGGTAGAAAAGAGTATGTGGCTTGTCAAACACAAATAAAAAATGGTGAGGATTTTTTTCTCAGTTAACTTTCTTCCAAAGCACTGCTGGTACACCATTTCTGCTGTGGACTCAGAGTGTGGAATATGACATTTAAATCTGCAGAATTGATTTCAAAAGTTTATTCTTTAAAATCACTCTTGGCAGCAAGAAACAACCTGCATCATGTGGCCAAAGTACCAAAAATATCTGATACTATTTTAATTGTGAGTAGTCTTCTCACAGGTGGGGTTTTCAACTTATTTTCTGCCCAGTTCATTATTGAAAAGCAGGGATTTCAAAATTGCTTATCTTTTAGAAAACGTCTAATCACAACATTGTAAAGTAATGTCTCTGACCCTGCCAAGACCAGACATATTGTACTTTAATGAAGATGTTGCTTTTATGGGAAAATTAGATGGTTTTGTATTGGGTTTTGCTTTTTTTTTTTTTTTAAACTTAAATATTTGAACTCTCACAAGAGGTTGAATACTATGTATTAATTTCTGTAGTTATGAGTTCATGTAACTGTAAACTAAACACATAGGGTATCTAACGGTATCAAAACTGCTTTATAAAGTCAATTTTTACACAGACTAGAGGCACATTTCTAATGCCAAGACTTTGAAACACTGGGATAAATGTATGGAAATTACTTAAAATCCTTATTCTGTGCTATCTTATATATATGCAAAGAAAAAATTTCATATTTAATAAGGATTTATGTAGCATAAGTAACCCCTTCTCCATAGTTACTTTTATCCATATGCTTGATTCAACCATGTAGACTGATAATTAATATAAATTTGAAGTCACCTTCAATTAAATCAGGTATTCAGCTGCCCATGTAAGGAGAATAATAAACATTTACAGCAGGATGTAGATAACTGAAAAGAGAAAAGCGGAAGTATTGTGCTGTAACAGCACAACAAGTGTAAACTCTGACCTTGCAGCCACAGCATTTTATCTCCAAAATAACACTCCACAGGAAACAATAAAACCAGTGGCAACCAGTGGCTTTGTGAGTTGTCAAGTGAGCAAATGCAGCTCCAGCACACAAAAGCCATGGTTTATGACCAAACCTAAGAGAGGAGCTAAGAACTAGAAACCAACATCAAAACAAACAGAAACAAAAGAGAAAATGAAGAACTTCAGAAATCAGAAGATGCCTCTGAGTGCCCACAGTCTGGCCAGCAGTCACCTGCGCTGGCTCGTGGCCCCCACGTGCCCGGTGACAAGTGTCTGCCCTCACTCTTCACCTGGGGGATGTCAACAGCTCCTCCTGCTCTGCACAGCCAGCAGAAAAACAGCTACCCAGCCAAACATTCCCAATCCCATTAAAACAGCTACCCAGCCAAACATTCCCAATCCCATCAGAACAGCTACCCAGCCAAACATTCCCAGTCCCATCAAGGACTTGCATTGATCAGCTCAGGCCTCATCTTTAATTCTGGGCTCAGTTTTGTGCTCCTCATGCACAAGAGACTTTGAAGGGCCGGAGCAAGTCCAGGGAAGGGAACGGAGCTGGGAAGGGTCTGGAGCCCCAGGAGAGGCTGAGGGATGGGAACAGGGCTCAGCCTGGAGAAAAGGAGGCTTAGGGGGCACCTTGTGGCTCTGCACAACTCCCTGACAGGAGGGGACAGACAGGTGGGGTCTGTCCTTTCTCCAGAGTGATAGGACAATAGGAAATGGAGTCAATTTGCAGGAGGGAAGGTTTAGATTGGATATGGGGAAAAATTTCTGCCTCAAAAGGGTGATCAGGCACTGGGACAGGCTGCCCAGGGCAGTGGTGGGGTCACAATCCCTGGAGATAGTTAAAAGACATGTAGATGTGGCCCTTGGAAACATGGGTTAGTGGTGAACACAGTGGTGCTGGACTCAATAATCTTAGAAGTCTTTTCAAACATAAATGATTCTATAATTTATAATTTAGTCATTCAAAAATACATTATTAAAAAAAAAACAACCACATTAAAATTCCCTTCTAAAGGATAGTTCCCACTTCTGTGCATTACAGCAGGCAAAAACAGTTCAAGAAGTTATCTGGCTGTAAAGCTTAACAAGGCTCACAGTGCTCACAAAACTCCCATTCCTGTACTCCTGTGGCACTCTTAGCACCAGAATTGTGCACAAATGAACTCACAGCTGCAGCACACAGCATATGGATATTGGCTTTATGAGCATCACACCTTCAGGGCAATGCTCTGCACTCACCTTTCCCTCTGTGTGGATTTGTACACACCAGACAAGCAAACAGCAAGACAGCCTAAATCTAACATTACACAACAACTTTAATTTTTCAAATACTTCATTTCAAACGTGAGCACTGTTTGCACAGTGCCATGAGAAGGGCTCTGCCAGCTCTGTTTGAGATGGCTTTTCAGCCAACACTTCCCCTCTGGCTCTGTTTCCTGCTTTCTGTGTGTCAGACACTTGCTCATCTTCACTGCACAGATGTAAATAATTAACAGAGCCTCAGGACTCATCCCTTCTCCTGTAATGGAGCTGATGGCCACTGGAGACAGGGGGAAAGCTGTGCTGAAGGTTGCACAAAAGCTGATGAAGAGGAAAAAAAAAGAGGTGAAGGAAATCCTTCTGAAACAGCTCAGAGCTGAATCGTTATCCAGAAATCCCTCTGGGCAGTCCCAGGCTGGGATGGAGCCAGAGCCAGAGCACAGCTCGTGGGGTGGTCAGGCCAAGAGCAGCCACCAGAACTGGGACCTGAATTAAGTGTGGTTCCCACCTAACACTAATATTGCCACTAAAGCTAGAAACGCCGTGCAAGTGTTCAGATGGATAATGGTAAAATCAGCTCATTAACAGCAAAGTCTATCTATATTCTAAATGAAGTTGGACATTTCGCATCCCTAAATTATCTCAACCTAGAAAATTCACCCAGCAAAGGGAGAAAAGATCACCTCCTCAGCCAACCTCCATCTAACGTTACTGTTAAACAAGACTGGAGTGTTTTTTCACTGAACAGCTCTAAATGTAACCATTTCTGGATTAAATACAAAGGCAAAGTGGGGATTTTTACAGGTTTTTTCTTGAAACAATGTGTGGGTGATCAGTGAAATCCAAGGCCACAACTGGAACACCAAACCTTACCTGACCCTCACTGTTCTGCAGCCTGTCTGGTTACAGAAATAAACAAACAAAGATGGCAAAGAGAAGTGGAGAGGAACTGAGACTAGTGTAGCCTGGGGAGTTCCAATATTCATTCCCTCGGTGTCAGGAGATTGATGTAAGAAATAAATTAATAAATATATAGAGCTCAAACACTGCAACACTCTACCAGAATGAAAATTATGTCCAGGGGAGAGGGTAATGCAAACACCTAGCTTTACTTTATAGAGGAACTGACAAGGACCTAGAGCCCAAAATACATTTGTGCTTGCATCTTTTTCTGATGTCAGTGAAAATTATACATTCAAAGAATTGATGAGGTTGGGATGTCTACTGTTATTGTCAGCAGGGTTGCACCTCTTCGCAAAAAGATATTTTCATTCCTCTGGAACAGGTTATAAAAATCCAACCTTTATTGAAGTCAAGATAAATATCCTCATTTTTGCCATTTTGCTTAAATCAAAACCACTTCTCTACTGCTTCATATGCACATATGACCTACTACCAGGTTAATATGGTACCTCACCTTTCCCATTCCCCATTCTATAATAACCTGGAATTGTGAATATAGATATTAGAAACACATCTTGCGTAGTTTTTAGACCTCTCATATGCCTTAAATATTCCTAAATTTCACCTTTCACCTTAAAATTTTCATTTAAAATTGCTGTAAATGAAAAGAGGTAGCCTTGCAATATTAGATAGCATGGAAGATAAAGCATTATCTCACACAAGCTATCAAGAAACCTCTTTGCAGTCAGGAAACTCTAATCAAGATACTTGTCTGTAGAGCAAACTGGTTGGTGCTTGGAAGCAAGAATGAAGAACCTACAAGAGAACACATGTGGCATGAATTTTCCTTAAAAAAACAAATCTCTGTCTGGTCTTGCAAATCTCAGTGTGTCAGTAGCTTTTTTGATTAAAAACAACAACAAAACAACTCTCACCATTATAATCTTCCATCACAAAGGTCCAACATAATACAGCTATGCATCAATGCATTTTATATCTTGTTCCATGACCACAGATTCAGCTTGAGCAGCAAAACTTCCCACAGAGATGAGAGAATTTGTGCTCTTTGCCATAGACCCTAAAAAGTAAAAATCTAACCCACATATTTACTAAGCTCTTGCATGTAGGATGTAGCAGAATATAAAGGGAGTACGTGTATGTACCAACATCAGCAAAGTCATTGCAAATTTATATTCCCTGGTTATTTTTAAGGAATGGCTTTGCAAACATTTGTCAATGAAGAGGAGAAAGAAAAAAAAAATGTTCTCAGGAAGCAAAAATAATTAATATTCTTTGTACTTGCAGGGACAAAAAAAGCTTTGCTAATGGATTTTTTGGTGATTTACTACAACACACCGCAGCAATAATTTATGATCAATGAAGTAAAAAATGAATATTGTCTCATGTAGATGGTCACTCCTCATTAGTTATAAGGAACCTGTTTTTAATTTGGAGATTTTGATTTAATTAGTGTCGCACATCTCTAGGCTGCTGTAATGACTTGATGTCTGCCTGTGGCACAGAAGTGGCTGCTGCTGGGGTCACACCGAGAAAATGGCAGGAGGTGAACTAAAGAAGTGTTAATTACCTAAACAATTAAAGTGCCCAACACCAGCAATAGTGTAACACATCACCACTCACTTACAGATGTTTACACAGCCCAGGTGTATAAATGCCACCTGTAAATGTTCTTTGTAAAGCAGTGCAATGGTGCCATAGCCCCACCCCGAGCTCTGCAGCAGCCCAGTCTGTTTGAGGTTGCAGAAGTGTGTGTGACCACATTCACACTCATCATCCCTCTCCGCACAGACCTCTCCATCCTGCTCCACCTCAGCTCCTCCTTAGACTCAGAAATTGTATTAAAATAACGTCCCCTCGTAAGAAGTTTTTTAGTGGATCATAGCAATGCCAAGCTCTGGAAATTCTGATGGAAACCCAAGACCTGCATCTCATGAACACTCCTGCACCCCCACACAGGCTCAGAAATGTCTACGGACTGAGAAGGAATTTACCAAGCTCGCTTTTCCATCAGCAGAACTGGAATTCAAACACACAAACCCTAAATAACACCACATTTCAGAGGGTTGGATGAAATTTGTAACGTAAGACATTTTTAAAGACAAGACAGGACTAAAACATGCATTGATACTTTAACTCCTTACTCTAAACAGCAAAACACAAAGTTTTCATTTCATTTGCAATATATTAAGACTTTTCAGCAGATGATGTTAGTATCAATAGCACGTTTTATTTATGATTTTGGGGGGAAAAATTACCATTAAAATGCTGTGTTCTACAATCACATGAAAAATTAGCTTTGAGGGCCAACACTGTCTAAGAATTTGAGCTTTAAAAAAATAAATAAATGTTAAATCTGTGTTACTTATTCATTTTAAAGATTATCTTATATGTTTAATTCAGCTTTAACACAGCAACTTAGAAATAGTTCTCATGCATTTTTAAACTAAGTTAGGCAGTTTGCAATCATAAACTTATTCATTTTTCTTTTGTACACAGACATATAAATTACATCCAATTAAAGTAAGTGTTTTACTGGTTTTTTCTTACCTAGTCATGCACTGAAAGGATGAGAACCAATTTCAATTGCTCTAAGTACAAAATATAACACTATAAAAGATTTAATCTGCTTTGCTGGAGTTTACAGTGTGTCAAAAAGACAAAAAATGGCTGGGCTTTGTGTTGTGTAGACACTGAGAGTCCTATTCGATTGAGTATTGGCCCATAACTACAAAGTGACCTGGAATTTCATTTGGAACAAAAAAATAACACGTTGGTGTTTATATCACAGTAAAATTTCCAGCTCTCACAACATCTATGTCTCTTCTCTTCCTTAGTGATGAAAATAGGAGAACAAAACCTCAGATGGGCAAAAAATCAGAACAGCTGGTAAAATAATCCTGTATTGCTTGCAGGAAATGTTAGATTAATAGTTCTGAGAGACTTCTAAAAGGCTTTGTAGTGCTATAGGTACTACAGCTCAGAGAGAAAAATAGTTTCACGTGTTTACCAGCAAAAAATTAAATAGCCTTCCCTGCTCATTGTTGTGCTCAGAATAATTCTGCAGAGGCATTATTTAATGTGATGCAGTCCTGGCTGTAGCAGTTTCCCTACACAAAACCCAAGGTGCCAAAGAGCCCGTGGCAGACACAGCCACGGCGGTTCTTAGCCCGTCCAAGGTACATCTTCCCCCTTTATTGGGCAAGTACAAATTAAACTCATGAGTGTGTTAGTTTTAGTTTGAAACTGGGAAGGAACACTAATTTGTGAAGTGGTTTGAGTTTGTTAATATAGAATTTTTTTTAATTTAGAATATTTCTAATTATGTACTACTGAGTATGGTGGGTTTAGTGTTGGCAGATTGTTAGTTCATTTATTTTTTGTTGTGGGATAGTATTAGGAGAAAGGTAAAGCAGGCTCAAATTTTTCTAAGAAAGTATAAAGGAAGTTTATTAAGAATAACTAAAAAGAAAAAGAAAAAACTTTTCAGGACACATCTTTTTTTTTTCACTAAACTATTTTTTCTTACTATCAATGTAAAGGAACAAAAACTAAACATTTAACACTTATAAAATAGTTTGTCTTTATCTTTTTTAGGAAGAAAAGTATTTTTTGTTTTTGTTATGGAAAACGCTCCTGGGTCCCTGGGTTGTGTCTGGGGGGAGAAAGGGCTTGGGGGGCTCGGCTGGGCCCCGGCCTTGGGGGGGGGAGGGGGTAACTCAGTTTGAATGTTTTTCAGGTTTCAGGCTTTCCTGGCACACAACTCTTCTCTTTTCTTCTCTTTTTCTGTTTTTTTTTTTCTGCCCGGCTACCGATGGTATGGCCAGGTTTTTTTTCTCTCTGGCAGACAGCCCTGAGAGGGAGAGAAAGCCTGCCAGGGCCCGGCTTTTCCCAGGCCTCTGGGCCCAGCTTAGGCTCGAAAAGGGCCCAGGCTAGGCTTTACTTCTACTTTCTTCTTTGCTGTCTACTCGGAAAAAGAGAGGAAAAAAAAAAAAATTCCGGTGCTTAACATTTGTATTTCGCAGAGGCGTGTTCATGACTTCGCTTCTTTTTGAAACCAGGACACTGCGGAAAGTTGAGCTCATTGAGCTGCATTCCCCGGGAGCCAGGGCTCTGCTGAGCCCAAGGCCAGGAGCACCCCCAGGTGCGCTCCTCACCCACCGCCCAGCGGCTCCTGCAGCTTCCTGCAGGTGCAAATTGCAAAGAGCTGAGGGATCAGGGTGTAGTTAATGCTTTAAAATGTCCTTTTCAGTTCAATTCTGTATGATCATGTTTGGAACAGGAATTGGTATTTCAGCACTAATAGAACAGTCCAGAACACCGGAATTTCCAGGAGCCCATGCCTGGCCTGTAGCAGAATCCTCAACAAGTGAAGGGGACTGGGGCATTAAGCCTGGCCAGTCTGAAGAAACAAGAACAACTTCATGGGAATACAGAGAGAATACACTGGGGTTAAAAGAATTATTTGTCTGCTGAGTTCTGTTCACCTCTGAGTTCTCTCGGAGAGGCACAGAGACATTTTCCCCCTCATCACCAACAGCACAGCTCCTCAGAGTTCAGCATTTAGATTCTCACTGTTTATAGCACATTTTAAGCTTTCCACCATGTCCTAGAAGAGCTGAACACTTCAGAGGACTCAAGAGTAAAAATCCAGAAGTGCAGAGATTTTGACAGAAGGAAATGAATGAAAACAGCCAAAACACTGGAAGAAAATAACCAAAACCACGCTCAGCTTTCCATATTTTACCATATCTGGCACCACTTTTTCTACAACTGATAATGCCAAAAAACTTTTCTATGATCTCAATCTTCTGTCTCTCCTCTTTTCAAAAAAATAGTGCTAAGCCATGAGATTCATCATTTCTGACTAAGGAAATCACTTCCATCATGGGGAGCTTCAGAGAGTGTTTGCCAAGGAATCCAGCCTTTATTGGCACTCACCAAGGTCTAGCAGAGAGGTGTGTGTCACAGAACAATCTTTAAAAATTATACTCTAAGATGAGGAAATGCCCTTTTGGTTTATTAAAAAAAAAAAAAAAAACTTTAAATTATTCCAAGCCCTTATTAAAATCCTGTGTATAACTTAAATCAGCATTTAAAAACAAACAATCAAACAAAAAAAAGAAGAAACAAAACCCAACAAAACTTGTAACGAAATTATGAAATAAAATCAAAACTCTTCCATATAAATCTATGAAATGGTAATTACAATAGTAATTGCATTACTTGGTAAAATTACCAAGTAAAATAAACAGAACAAGCACAATGTATGTGTGCACTATTTCTAGAAAGATTTTATGTACCTGAACCAGAGGTTTATGGTAATAAACTAATTGTGAGGCAAAATTAGTGTGTTGAAGACAGAAATGAAGATATGCTTCTATTTTTCACAGGCATAAAAAGCAGTTTATGGAAAGTATTTCCTCTTTTTCACAATAGGACTAGTGGTGGAAAGATTTCCAGATAATTGCAACAGAGTGCACTGAGCTGGACTGATGATTGCTGTTAAGACTATTTCCTGCAATATTGGGCTTTAAATGTCAAAACTCGAGATTTAAAACTGTATTCAGGTGAATAGTTGTAATGTTTTCAAATATCAAAGTCAAGAAAGCGTCAAAATGGTTTATAAAGAAGATATATATTATGCTGGTTTTATATATAATATTCTAAACCTTAGAACATGCTACTTTGTCAAAATGAAAGTGGAGTTTCTGTCTAAAACTTTATTTTTTTACTGTCTTGTGCTAACATGCTGTGGCTCAACAGCTAAAGTTCAATATGGAAAAAAAAAATATTCCTGGGCCTATATTTAGCAAATATTCTAAAGTTCTTATATAGATCTGTTAAAAAAAAAAAAATTCAGATTTAGACAGAAAAAACATATAATTGTCCTTGTAATTTCATGATGGTTAAAAAATATATAATCCTTTCTATTTTTGTTGAATATATAAGTGTTGAGTAGAGAGATAGTAACCTTCCCACTGATTTACCTGTAGCTAACACTCCTGGGCCACGTTGGTATGGAAATTTCTGGTATGAATTTGGTATTTTCAAGTCCAACTTTGCAATGAGTCCTCCTCTTCCAGGAAAGGGATGATATGAATGACATCAAAGTGATTATTTTTCTATTTTATATATATAAAAAGCCCTACAAAAAATTTAAGACATGGTTCCAAAATATTACCAGTGACTCAGTATTCAGTAATTCTTGCTGAGAATCAGCAGTGCCTAAAAAAATGGATAGGCTTAGTGCAGCTGGGAGTAAGTGCTGCAATTTAAGTATCTTTAGAGCAGGGACATTTATTGTTCACTTAAAATAGAAAGCAGAAATTTCCCAGGAAAGTGACAGTACATAACAGATATTGTTGGGGTACTGGTGGTTTTTTGTTGTTGGGTTTTTTGGGGGGTTTTTTTGTTTGTTTGTTTGTTTTTTATAGTCTACAATGGTTGACTAAATAATGACAGAAAGTAATTATTTATATATTTTTATATAATATTTCTATATATTTATAAATATATAATATGTATCTATATTTTATATATTGTTTATATATATAAAAAATATCCATATTTGATAACTACAGAAGACACATGGGTGAGTCTGAGTGCTGTCAGAATCATTTACAGCCAGGTTCTAGGAGAAGTAGCTCATTGACTTGAATATAATTTCAAGAAATTCCTTTTGTGGTTAGTGAACCTATCTGCTGTGCTCTGGCATTTGATGAAGCACAAAAGTCACTTTATTCTGATGAAAGCAGCTCAGAAAGAAAAGACTGTAATATTCATATTTTACCTGAACACATTCCTAAGGACTTTTAGGACACATATATTTAAAGGATTCAATTTAGAGCCTGCCACATTGACAATGTTATCCTATTAATCTCTATATTTGCCTTTGTGCTGTGTATTTCTAGGTTAGAACCTGAAAAGTAATATAATTGTGTTCCTTTTCTTAGCATTGCTTAGATTTCATCCATGCCCAACTCCTATCAACCTTAAGCAGCTTCCACAAGAGCAGGATGTGATTTTAGTTATCACCCATTCACATTTTTTTAACATTCTGCTTCTCACAGATAAATGTCTTTTATTTCTCTCCTAAGTAAAGCAGTCAATGGTGTCCACAGATATACAGCTTTAAAAACATTTTGCAAATATTTAATTTTCTGTCTGTTCATTACCTCTCACACCATCAAAAAGTTCTGGGTGTAGATCCAGAGCTCATAAAGCATGTGGAGTGAAACTAGATGAAATTTGGACAGCTAAATTCCATGCTAAGACTGGAAAAGTCTCCTGAGCTCAGTGAGGGAAATTTGTTTTCTGTTGAGGTTTTTTTTTGGCTGTTGTTTCCCCC
>VXAX01002977.1:259443-270174 GCA_013399835.1 Leptocoma aspasia | reverse complement strand
GGGAAAAGGAAAAAAAAAAAAAAAAGGCAAAGAGAGAAAATAAAAAAAACAAACAAACAAAAAGGATTTTCTTGCAACCTGGACCAGCAAAAAAACTTTTTGCAATATTTACTTTGCTCTAATTGCTGATATATCATGACATTTTCACTTAAACTAAAGATCAGATCAGGGTTATTTGCAGTAATTAAAGCTGTAGTCTCCAAGCACCTACTGGGTGAGAAAAAACAAAAGTGTGCTGCTGAGGGAATTCCTTCAAACTTCCCTGGGCTCTTTGCGGTTCATTCTGTAGCTCCACAAGTGGAGCCCAACATCCTCCCTGTGTTTGAGCCTGGAGCAAGATTCTGTACACTATTAATCAGAATAACAAGAAGAGATGTAAAAATACAAAAAAAAAAAAAAACCCAAAAACCTCTGTCCTCCTTGCACCCTCACTACCATTCCTTCCTCGCAAATTTTGTAAAACCTCTTCTATCTGATAATCACAAAATATCAGTAAATTAAGGAACTATGTAAATTTGTACCAATTCAACATAATCTCTCTCTATTTAAATGAATGCAGAAGGGAAGGATCCAAAGTTGACAGAATAGAAAGAAATAGTTGAAAAACTGCTAAACATATTTATATGGTGAACTTTCAGGGGATTGGAATATCTCTTTTATTTACCTAGGAATAAACCTAGGAATATGCACCATAGACCTTTTTTCTTTGCATTTACTTAAAATTTAACCTCATTGGTTTAATGAGACACTAAGTAGGAAGGTGATATTTTCTAATGATATTTTCAAGTGCATGTTGATTTTCTGTCTATACTCACACAATTTTTTAACCACTTTTAAATACAGTTCATGCCGCTGAAATCTAAGAAAGTTCCCTGCAGAGTATCCACACAGTAACAGATAACTCAAATTTACATCCATGTACACAGACACAAGATTCATCAAAGTCTTACTTCTCACTTATTTTTCTTAATTCAAGTTAGAGACACTAAGACAGGAAGCTTTTTCTGACATTGGTTGCTGTCAAAAAGCTTTCCTAAAAAAAGAACCTGGGAGACAGTGCTGCATTTTAATTTCCATTTGATTTCAAAACAAGATATTTTTCTGTCCTACAGGCAAATTAATTCAGAACACAATGGTGTGAACGTGCCATTGTTTCAGCCTGATAAATGCTCTGCTTCCAGCTACTTTTCCCACTCCTGTACTTTGGCTTTAGTGTTTAGTTCTGTTGCTTTTGCCAATATTCCTTCACCTTCGGTATTTCACAGATACTCCTCATTTGGTCCTCTGCTCTTAGTTTTGATGTGGTTTTTGGTTTGTTGTTTGCTTTGGCTTTTTCCCCCTCCTTCTATCTACTTTCTTCTTTAATATATGACCAAGCAGATTTTCTCTCTGCTTTTTAGTTTTTTTTTCCCCTTAGTTCCTCCACAGAATTTTTAACCCAAGTCCTGGCAGTAGCTTGACCACTCGGTTTGTATTGAGGAATATATTCCAAGACTATTACTGCCCAGTTACAAAGCCCATACAAAATTTATCTAAAATATACTAAGGGCTAAATCGAAAATTCTTCACAGGTAGGCCCTTGACTTACATAGATAATCATTCACTCTATGACTCTGTGTGAATAAACTCAAAAAGGATTCAAAAACCTTGTCTTGAAGAAACTCTAAAAATAGCATCTGTCAGTATTTGTCTCTCATTTTACAAGTTATTTCCTCTCAAATATCAATCTGAACAGCATTTGGTTTCCACAAGTGTTTGCAGAAAGAAAAAAACTTTTGCATCTTTTCAGTGTTTTCTAAAAAAAATTATTTGTTCAACAGCCTCAGATGCTCTTTATCTTCCCTCCATTGGTAAAAGTGTGGGATTTCACAGGAATTAGAACTCTATTCACAGTTCGTTACTCTGCAGACTAACAGCGTTAATTGGTCAAATAATTATTTGCTAAGAACGTTTCAGCCAATTATCTCGAAGTATGCTGCTGGGGGAGAGGGAGGGTTATTTGTCTAGAGGATGCAGCTGCCAAACACATTCTGCATTATCATAAAATGATCTGTGTCTGGATAGGCTGAGGAACGCTTTTTTAATAACGCTTTTTTTGTTCAAAGGAATCTAAAGGAGTCCCTATGCCAGCTGTTCCTTTTACCCAAACTTCCCAATAACTATTAATCTTAGGGGAAAACAAAATAAAACAAAAACAAAACAAAACCTCTAAAAAACCTCTACGGGAGGCAGTCCTGCTAGCGTGGAAGAGGTAAGAGAAAAGATCTGTTTAACCTTTGTGTCCTGCAGCAGGGAACAGCTGTAATTGCACCACAACTCCACTGTCCACAGGAGAACAGAGAAATTCTCAGCACCTGGTCACAACCAGAATTAAATTTCTTTAGAATAGGACCCATCTCTAGTGGCAACACAATCTTACCTCTGCAGCTTTGTTTACTTCTCCCACTGATTTAGATCCAGAAGATAGGACTTATTTCAGTGATAAACTTCTGAATAATGGAGGTGCAGTATTTATCCTCATTTGTGCCTGCCATCTTTTCAAAAACTCATAAATCTTTTTATTACAAGCACACCTTCAAAATGCTACTGATTTCCTGAGATGTGCCCCTCAGTGAATGTGTCACATTTCATGAGACAAGTAGAATATGAAAGTTCAGATTTAAAGAAAAAAAATGCTCCAGTTCTCAGCTTTGAAAATATTAAGATCTTGTCAAGGAATAATGGGGGGAAACCAATCAGGAGAGTATATACCAATTTCAAAAGACAATTTGCCAATCATTTGCTCTACTCTGAGCTTCTGTGGGGAAGTTCTCCTAAATAACAATAATTTGACTGGCAAATTGTAGAGCTGCAAAAGCTTATCTTTGGCATTTCCATTAAAAGGCTTTCAGCTACTCCTTAGCTCACTGAATGTAGTTTTATTTTGTTTACTTGTTTGGCTGTAATTGCATGCAATTTGTAGTTGTGCTTTCCCTATAATTACACATGCCACTTTTCCTAGTGAAAAAATGATGCAGCAACGTGGCAGTCTAAAGATATATGTGGTGAAAATTGACAGATTTCCACTACTACATGTTTTTGATGTGTATAGGTGTCATGGAAAAGAATGAAGACCTTGCAGTGCACACAGATCAAAGCTGCTCAGTTTTGCAATGGAAATCTAAACATGCATTAAAATTCTTTTCATCTTAATGATCATAGTGCAATAAATACTTTGCTAAATGAAAACCCTTTCATTGTTTCAAATCTTTGTTCTGATAATTGTGTAGACTCACAACACTATCATTAGCTGAAATTAAGATATTTTGCAAACTTCTATAAGGTGCCCAGTGACCACGAGGGTTATATAGTGCAGCATTTCACATGCTGTATTTCATTAATTTCTAAAAACAGGGCTAAAATACCCAAGCCTTTCAGTCACCAAATGGATGCTTTCGATAATCCTTTCAGAAATAAATGGAAGAACACTTCGTTTATACAGAAATTGAGTTATATAGCAGAATTGTACAGTAATAGAAACAGATGTTAATGCAGTTCACTGAAATGAAAACATAATCCAGATTTTAAGAATGCCAAACCTAAACAATCCAGAATTTGACCCCAAACTAAGATTACTGCAACTGCGGGTGAGAAATGATGAGAAACCAGAGGAAATCCTCATTGTCCTTCCCCCAGGAGATGAAGAGAAGACAATACCCTAAATGCCAGCTCCTTTAAAGCATTTGGATTCCTTTAGGATCAAGGTTAACAGAAGAGAAGTGAAGGAATAATACATCTCAAGCAAGTGGCCAGGCTGACAACATTTCAGTCACTCAGATAAATAGCTGCAATTTTAACAGCAGCACTCCTGACACTGCATAAAAAGGCATGTGCATGAAACCTGCTAACTACCAACAGTGTGTGTGCGCTGGAGCCTAAATGCTCTCCTCCTCCACCTACACTGGATATTTGGAAAACATGGATTCAAAAGCTGGTTCTGCTCACGAGTCACTGGGCACGTCCATGTGATGACAGCTAAATTACAGTTTATCTATCACGTCACAGTCACTCACTCTGTGTGTGTGGATATCTGGGTGCATGCAAAACACACGTCATTTCCCAGGGATAATGCACATGGGTTAAGCTTTCATATTTTACTCTCAAAAATGATGGAATTTTCACACCATTTTTGCTGCTCCTTTGACAAGCAGTAACTTCCTGAACTATTGCAATTTGTGTAGGTGACCGTGTTCTGACCAACCCACCCAACAGATTTCCTACTGGCCTCATTTTACAGATAAAACAGCTGAAACATTACACTGCAATGGTGACAGATAAACTTCTGATTCTTCATCTCAAATCTGTCCCTGCTGGTTCCACACTGTCTCCAATTTACAGCCACGCTTCAGTAGTCTTCCACACTTTGCCTTTTTTTAACAATTTTTTATTATCTTTTTAGGAGTGCAATAATTGTAATGTGTAGATCGTTGTAGATCGTTGTGGGAAGTAAAACTATTAAGAAATTTTACTAAAATAAAGAATGTTGGGTATTAGAGAAGCTTCACTGGTGTGACTTTTATTGTTTTCCAATTTCATTCATATATAACAACCCCAATTGTTATTCGGAGCAGACTTTTGTAATGCTATGCACAACCTTTTACTGTCTCCATCAGTAGCTGGAAATGCTCAGAATGGGTAAATATAAAAATGCAGATGAATTTCTAGGCAGTCCCTCAATCTCAAACATTTCCATTGGCCAGTTATTTCTGTTGACTGGGGAGGTGGAGGGAAAGAATGAAAAAGCCAAGCCTTATTCAAACGCCTGAGAATATTCCCTTCAAAAACAATCTCAATTTATTTCTCCATCAGCATTTAACTGACCTCATAGAACAAACCTATTTCTGATTTTTCTGCTCTCAGCTGAGGATGAAAACAGCAGATGTGATGGACAGCGAGAATTTCTGGGGCAGGCAGGAGAGGAGACCAAGAGTTTCCTGACAACCTGCTGGGCTCCGTCCCCACCTCCCATCCTGTCCTGTTTGTGAGCTGGGCACTGCAGTACTCCTGCCCTTATCCAGGTAGTAATTTACTGGTGAGGGGAAATGAAGCCCCCCCTAGTTTGGGACCCTTTTCACCTGGCTGTACCCCCTGGCAGAGGGCACCTGGTGCTGTCACTGCCAGCTGGGGCTGTTTGATCCCACCCAGGGCTGGGGCTGGGATCAGGGACTCCACCCTTGTGCCCACGTATCACCTCTGGCTGCTATCTCTGCATTCTACTAATGAAAAACATTTCTCTAACTGAGTACCTACTCACTCACGTTCTAAAAACTGACATTATAAGAAAAAAACCTCATGCATGAAGCTTTTATCCCACACTAGAATACATTCTGGTGGATCTATAAACAAAAGTAAGCTGTTCTACATCAGATCATGGGTACTTGGCATTCTAACCTCAGCCACCTGTGGTGCCTTTCTCACACCATTCTTTTGCAATTGTGGGTTTGCAGCTTTCAGTCTGTAACCAACACCACAGAATGGTTTGGGTTGGAAGGCACCTTAAAGATCATCCCATTCCACCCCCTGCCGGGGCAGGGACACCTTCCAACATCTCAGGTTGTCCCAGCCCTGTCCAACCTGGCCTTGGACACCTCCAAGGTCAGCCCCAACCTCACTGAGCCGCCGGTGCCAGGGCCCCTGCCACGCTCACAGGAAAGAATTTCTTCCCGATATATGATCTGGAATATCTGAAATCTGGATAACTGAGACAAAATTTCTCTGTTGCTTCTCTTCCACACCAACAAACCCACTGTGGGGTGAACTAGCTCTTCTCCAACATGTTCTACTGCTGCAGATGGCCCCAATCTACTGAAGAGCCCCGTTAAAAGATCAGTTTGCAACAAGGATATCACAATACTTCAGTCCCTGAGTTTCCTCCAGGTACACACATCTGCAGCTATGACTGTGGGAGTACCAACGGAAAAGAGGAGTTGCTAGTACTGTATGTATTTTTCATTTAAACTCAGTAATTCTTAAGAAGGCTTATTATGTCAAAATAAAAGCGTTAGTATCATTTATATCCTTCTGAGAAATGTATTACCTTATATATCAAGAAAACTAATTAGAGCCAAAAACATTGGTTTCTGGTCCTTTTTAAATTGTACACAACCTTTTTATTGGCACAGTGAATTGTCCCTGCTTGAAAGTGATGATTCCTTCAGAGCCAAACACTTAAATCTTTATTTAATACTGGAGCAAGCCCCGAAGAAACAATATTCCCATGTGTCAAAGTAGTGTATTCTTGAAAATACAACCTTCTGCAGAAACAGATTTCAATTACACTTCTTTCATGCTTAAAATACAGTTACCTCATTGACTAATTTTCCATCTAGCATATTACTATGGAATGTATAACAATTTCAATATAAACATAGCTGGCCATAACAAAAAAAAAAAATTACTTGAGAAATGAAACACTGCAAATCATTGCTTAATTGACTCAGAAATGTCACTAGCTCCAACCATGCCACAGCAATGAGAAGTTACTATGGAAACTAATGTATAAATTATGCTTTAGAATAATTAAAATGTGCATTACTTCAGCATTGCAGCATTTAATAGAGCTATGTAGAAACAAACCATCTTGCACAGAGGCATCCACCAGCCCAGAACTGACTCCTGAACCTCCTGGAATTGAGGAAGGATGCATTTTCCTGTTAATGAAATACTTGAGACTTGAGCTAGCTACTCTTATACTCTTTGAGAGGAGCCATCATCTGTGTTTTGTATCTCCATCAGGCACCAAACTAAATGTAGAATTCACAAGCTATGTACTCTATTTCTGCTTTTCCCAGGGAGAGGAGGGCGAAGCAGACTGGAAGGAAGAAGAGACAATCATGTTGGATGCTCTTAGTGATGGAAAACAATTCTGAAGTGGATGTAGGTGTAAATGCATCCTCCTGATCTGTGCCTTCACAGACAGCAGCAAAGTAACTCATTGTTTTCCCTCACGTGTTTAACATTGTGATAAGCAAATGAGAAATAAGAAAAGAAAAAAAGAAAGAAAAACATTCCAGCAAATTATTTTCCCCAAAGATCAAATCCTTTGTTCTGCAGAGCATGTCAGTGTATCTGAGGAGGGATCCATGAGAGGGGAGGGAGTTAATTGCCTTGTGAGTCCAATGCACTGAATAAATAATGTGGAAATAAGAATATTAAATAGCTCCACAAAACACACTGGCTCTACATAACACCACTCCAGACAGCCTTGTGCTGTGAGAGCTGCTGGGTTAGAACACGTTCCAGTGACAGAGAATCATGATTTGACACTCATTTGCTGTGGGGTGGGAGAGACGGTCGGTGATGGGACAAACGGAGACGAGAGATCTCTGGAATCCAGGCTAGTCTTGGAGCATGAGGTTTTTTACTTAGGGTGAGGGTTTAGAGGCCCTGCTTGGAGCTGCCAGCACAGCTCGAAGCAGGATCGAGAGGTAGAGTAAGAGCAAGAGTAGAAGTAAGAGAGTAGGTAAGAGAGTAGAAGTAAGAGAGCAAGAGCAAAAAGCAGAGGAGTAAGAGTAAAGAGCAGGAGTAAGNTTCAATTCTATTTCACTTATATGTTCCATATTCTCAAGGTCTAAACAGTCATATTTATAAGGCTTTCCTATTTCATCCTTCCCAACAATTTGCAATCTCTCATTGCTGACAATTTATTTGAGAAAGACAACATATCAAAACATCTTTTTTTTTTTTTTTAGCTTAAACTGAGTAAGTTTCCTAAGAAAACATCAAGTTTTGCTGTTCAAAAGACAGTGCTACTCCACTGGTGCAAAGGAGTTTGGAAAACTGGTTTCTAGACAGCAATGGGAAATGTTCCTTAAAGGAAAGCCTAGCAGGACTTTCTTCTTCCTACTGTCTTGGGGTCTGCACAATGTCACATTTTAACTGTTAAATATTGAATTTTCTCAATTTTCTTTCCCCCCATATAAATTGATTACGGAAAACTTCATTTAGAGATGGATTGAGAGTTTCTAAATGAGTTAAAATTCTGTTTCACTATATTCTAAATTTAATCATGAAGGCTAAATTTATATAGAACAATTCTTCAGAGGCAAGTCATTATCATAATGTGAGCTCAGTAAAAACCCAGATTAAAAAAAAAATTGCTAAGGGAACCTTTTTTTTTTTTCTCTTTATGTAAACAAATAACCACAATCCAAACATCCCGCAAAATAAAATCAATGCAATGCACTACAAAAATTAAAGTATTTCTCTCAATTTCTTTTCTTTTTGGGGACTAATGAACAACCTACATGTGATAGATCATACTCACATCCTGTAGTAGTAGGAGCACTATTACAGCAATTAGTGGGTTATTAGTATTTACATAAAACAGAAGTTGGTAGAGACAAAATGAGACTTCCAATCTTAGAAACCAGGTGGAAATTGTATCAAAAAAAGAACTAACAAACACATCATAAGATAATTAATAAGATACATAGAGGAAGCTAAAAAAGACATAGAATTAAAGTAGAAATAATGTGTCTCTCAAGTTTACATAAGCCTATTAAAAAGGTGAGAAGCTTCTGGAAAAGAATAATTACTAATTTTTATATCTATATATATGATAACCCTTTTTTACTAGGGTAAAAATATCTATATGATAACCTATATGATAACCCTTTTTTACTAGGGTAAAAAGGGTTACCCTTTTTACAACACCTAAATATCTTGAAATAACTGTACCATCATGAGGTAATGGAGAAGGTCATCCTATGAATTAAAGAGTCTCTAAAAGATTAAAAGCATATGGCAGAATTTTTGGGTTTTTCCCCCCTGTAACAGATGTAGGTTATTTCAAGGATCAGGGCTCAGAGCTTTGATACTCAATATTTAAATAAAACATGTGGCAAGTTGGAAGGTTTGTGCATAGGTTTGATGGAAAAGGCACAGACAACACAGACTGGTGATAAAATGGCAGCAAAGAAGTAAAAATAACCCTACCTAGAGCAATAATAAACCCTAGATAAGACACTGCCACTCATACAAGACATCTGGTGTCGTGTCAGACAGGTCCCTAAAAGTGTCAGCTTAATGCTCAGGAGCTCTCAAAAAGGCAAACAGAAAACTATTAGGAATATCTCAAAAGCATCATCACGCCATTGTGCAAATTCATGATGCACAGCTGGAATTGTCCATGCAATCCCAGGCATCTCACCTCAAGAAAGCCTTAAGGCAGAGCAGTGGAAAAAAAGAAAATTAAAAAAAAAAAATATATATACACTTTACAGAAGTTTCTAAATAGGAAAAAAATACACATGTAATGGAAAGGGGGAAAAAAATCTACAAGTAGAGCAAACTTTTTCAGAACAAAAAAGAAACATAAACAAAACCAGGCAAAATAAAATACCAAATCATATGAGGACATTAAATATATATATATTTCATGTGTTTCAAAGAAACAGAAGAAGATAAATTTAAACAGAATCTTATAAAACTACGGTTTGGAAGCATAGTTTTGCAACAGTGTTGAGGATTTGATTGAAGCCAACGTGTCCAAAAGCAGGTCAGGGCAAAGTCTGTCACTGCCAGCCAGCTGGGACGGTGCGGGTACAGACCCCGGCTCAGGAGAGCTTGCCTTTGTCCTTGACTCAGCAGTTAAATCTGTGAAGTATCCCAAGGTTGGGTAAGTCTCCCTGTGTCCTGGATGCTTTATGTTTCCCTACTGGCCACTTTCCAAAAGACTTTATTGAATTGATTGGGCCCTTGGATTTTCCATCTTAGAAGTTTTTATGCTTCTGAATCCTTAAGCTTATTTATTGGTAATGCACACCTGATCCAATTAAACTGTGATTATTGGATAGGAGTTATCTAGTTGAAATACCTCTTTATAACAGTTCATTCCAAAGTTATTTCCAAGTATCACACTTTTTTTTTTCCCTTCCTTATTTTCCATTTATTTTTTTGTGGTTGCATTCTCACAGCTTTAAAAAAAAAAAAAAAGTTATTTAAACAGCGAGACAGCATTTAAACCAGTGTGAACCTCCTCACACAGAACTATTAGCTAACCCAGAGCTGAAAATTGGTTGAAATTTGCTGTACTGCAGAAATTGAAAGACAACTCCAGGGCAAAGGTCAAGGACTGAAATAAACAGGCAGAGATTCTGTCTGAGTCGGTGGACAGTAATATCTGGAATTTTTCTCTAAAACAACAACTTACCCAGCAAATTGCTAAATTGCTGCCATTCGAGGCACACAGGACTCAGAAAATACACTGAGACTGCAGTTTAAAATATCTGCTCCTGCTCTCCCTCTGTTCCCCAGGCTCGGCTGTCCTCCTTCTCTGTGCCAGCGCTGGCACTTGTGGGATCCAAGACTGCACAGAAAGCTGGAGCCTGCCAAAATTATCCCAATGGATGGAAAAGCACAGCCTGCAGAGACCAGCTCCCAGCACCCAAAGTTATCCCAAATGATGGAAAAGCACAGCCTGCAGAGACCAGCTCCCAGCACCCAGAGTTATCCCAAATGATGGAAAAGCACAGCCTGCAGAGACCAGCTCCCAGCACCCAGAGTTATCCCAAATGATGGAAAAGCACAGCCTGCAGAGAGACCAGCTCCCAGCACCCAGAGTTATCCCCATGGATGGAAAAGCACAGCCTGCAGAGAGATCAGCTCCCAGCACCCAGAGTTATCCCCATGGATGGAAAAGCACAGCCTGCAGAGAGATCAGCTCCCAACACCGAGTGTTCTCCCCATGGG
>VXAX01002977.1:176476-254981 GCA_013399835.1 Leptocoma aspasia | reverse complement strand
TATATATATTCATACATAATCACACAGATATTTATATATTTGAAATTAAAGACCACATTGAAATAACAATTAACATCCCTGTAGAACATGAAGAGTATTGGAAGTTCTGAAACAAATGAAAAGTCATTTCATTTTCCTTCTACTTCTGGATATTGGACTGTAGAATATACACTCATTTGCTGTCTTAAAAAAAATGTTTTTACAGCATAGATCAAGCATAGTTTATTAATCTCAATAAAAGAATCAAAATTGTGAAGCAAAAATGAAATAATGTGGATGTCCAGATGAAAAGTTTTGACACTATCAAAGACAAAATGAGGAGCTTATATAAACTGACTGAAGTGAAGACAGCAGTGATACAGCTGGGGGCTAATAAAAGATTTAGGTCTTGTAAAAGTTCATACTCTGGTCAAAAACACCGGATAGAAAATTGGTGTAATTATATTCATATCCCCTTTTTTTTTTTTTTCCTGAAAAAAAAACTGTCCTCCACAATCTATACAGTATTTTGAATCAGTGCAAATTATTTGTTTTTCCCTAAGATGTTTAAATNGAAAAGCTATTTTAGGTGTGCTAAAAATCTAAGCTCAAGACTGTGGTCTAGGATCCTTTCAGAGACGTATTTTAGTAAATTTAGCCCTTAAAACAAAAATGAATTTGTCACAGAAATTCTAAGTCAACTCTATATTAAAATCAGCACAAATTGCCTAATGCCAGTTTCTCCAGTCCTCCCTACATGATCATCTGCTTTCTCCTTTTACCAAACTTAATTCCACGCAAAAACTTAATTCAAGGTTAAGTTAAAATTAAAAGCAAAACTGAGAATAAAACTCCATTTCATCTCCTCTCATACTCTCAATGTAGTTTTACCAGATACTTACAAAAAAAATTAAACAGAAAATTATGATTTTTTTTAACTGAAACATTTCATCTCCTTTTTTATTCAACAAATGAATATGTGAAGACCACTTCCTCAAGAAAGATCAACTGTAATGACTTCTTTTCATTTGCATTATGAAATGCTGACAAAATTTCAGCCTTCTCTGTCCTATTTCATTATCCTTCCTCAGATTTTACCAACATATGCTTTGTCAGCATTCTTCATTTATAGCATATTGCTCTGTTCTCTACGACTGCTTTATCTTACTAAAAATAAAATTGGGAATTTGTCTTGCTTAACTTGGCTATGGGGCTTGTTCTGTCTATCTTCCTTTCTTTCTCACCCTCCAAAAATCCACTTACTGTCATTCCTGTCTTGAGGCTTCTCAAATAATATCTATACCAGTAAGGTATATATTGCTCTTTCTTGAAAAATGATGCTTCCTTAGTTTGATAAAGATTTTCCCAACCTTACATGCAGCACTAGAGCAGCCAAAACTTACTCACCTTTCTGTTTATGCATGGAATTTTAGAGCATGTCTTTAGCTAGAAATTCCCATTTCATTGCTATGAAGACAGAAATGTGGCAAGAGTTGCATATTTACCCATGCAACTGTGAGTGGAAATTTTGGCTGAAAGAAATTTTGATGCCCTCACTGAGCAAAGCTCCAGGGCCCATAATTCTTGAAAGTTTTGGTGCTCAGCTGACCTCACAAACACAACACTACCACCAGGCTGGTGAGAATCCCTCAGAGTAAAATGGAGATGGTCACTGCAGTGAGATTGTTCCGTCACCTCTGTAATTAAGGCTGAAAAAGGTTTGGATTTTCTGCTCTGAGGTGCCAAAATTGCTTCAACAGAACTGAAAAGACACCATTTGGTTATTGCTAACCTACAGCACTGTGGTTTTTGCTGCTGTTCCTGAGCTAGCTCGTGCTACAGATATTCTTTCCAAGGCGCATGACTAATGTCAACATCTTTGTTTTATCAATCAACTTCTAATCTCACCAAAACCAATACTTAGCTTGGTAGGATACATTTTCCCTCAGCCAATGCTAATAGGCATTAATTACATTACATTCCTTACATTTTTATTAAGCAAGCCTTGCATTAACCACTGCATTATTTTGTTCTGGATCAATACCAGGCTAACAGGCCAGCAATCACCAGAACCAGCAGTGGCTCTTTCTAAATAGCAGCACAGTGTTATCCTTCTGTCTGGTATCTGAATTATTTTAGTTATTACAAAGAACAATTCTACAAAACCAAGAAAAATGCCATTGCTGAAGTAACTTTAATTTGGTATTTTTTGGTATTAAACTATAAAATACATTTTCAAGAAGCCTTGGGCATCTAAATATAAAAAACTTTAAGATCTTACATCCAACATCCTAGAGCTTAGGGGCAAAATAATGAGGTCCAAAACCATTCAAGTTTACGGTCAAGACCCATCAGGGCGAGAAGACATTCAGCCCTTTCACCTGCCAGGCTCATTGTGTTGATGAGCTCTGATTATTTCAGGAAAAAAGACCAAAAAAAAGAAAAAGGCTTCCCTTTGCCTACAGCTGCCTTCCCTGCTTCCAGAATATTCCCCATGGGAGATCCTGTTTCACACCTCCCTGGAGGGCTCCCCACTGTTCTGCTGTCAGGTATTGGGCAGATCCGTCTGCTTCTGCCGCACATTTTCCGTGGACTTTGTAGGTAGAAATTATTGATTAAAAAACAGGATGTTGAAGGTATTGATTAAGAACATCCAGAGGGAAATTTGCTCCTTAAATTTCTTAAACTAGGTTTNTGAAATAATGTGGATGTCCAGATGAAAAGTTTTGACACTATCAAAGACAAAATGAGGAGCTTATATAAACTGACTGAAGTGAAGACAGCAGTGATACAGCTGGGGGCTAATAAAAGATTTAGGTCTTGTAAAAGTTCATACTCTGGTCAAAAACACCGGATAGAAAATTGGTGTAATTATATTCATATCCCCTTTTTTTTTTTTTCCTGAGAAATAAACTGTCCTCCACAATCTATACAGTATTTTGAATCAGTGCAAATTATTTGTTTTTCCCTAAGATGTTTAAATCAGTAGCATAAATACAATAGTTTTTATCTTTTTTTTTTCAAATATGGACTATTTTTTATGACATTCAACTCTTAGTTTTATGACATTCAACTCTATAGTGCCCAGCAGATTTCCTTTTTCTCTTTACAAAGCTTTTGAAGCATCAACACTAGAAAACCAAAGTACACAGTGCCCAGAGGAGCAGTTTCTGTTCACTTTCTACTTCCCCACTGAAAGTAACCATGTTCTTAGGCTAATCTGTGCCTAAATATTTCATTATTCCTTTTATTCATTGAAAAGAGCAGCAGAAGTGTATAACAACTCTAAACCACATCAAATAACGTTCTGCCCTGGCACAAAGAACACAGCATCTTTGAAACTTGTTTGAAACCTGAGAACTTCTGAAAGAAGCATGGGGTGGTGTGGAAGTCTCCCTGACGTGTCTCCCAAAGTAAGAGAACTGCTCCTTTTCTAAGAAATGCCCAGTGGTGTATCAAAAAGGAAAATTTTGTATTGTTTCCAAAGGTTTTCATCCACACAATACAACAATGACAACAAGCTGTTTGCATTCGAGTGAATAAGTGGCACAGGAGTCATTCCAACAGGACTGTGCTCAGTGCACTGGTAAAACCCTAAATGCTTTTCCATCTCATTCACCACCCTGGCAAATACACAGAAATAATGCACAACAGAAGATTCTCCGTGGAAACACTCTGTTCAATAGTTTGGGGCTTTTTCCTATTAATTCTCAATGCATAGTGAAATAACTGGTTTCTCACAGAGCATCATCTGCAGAAAGTGGAAGTCACGACCTGTAGTGAACCATGGAATTGTCACTCTCACTTTTCAGCCTTCTGATGTTTTCATTCTTGTGATGGAGTTTCTCACGCTGTTTTTTGTAAACATGCACATATTTTTCTAACTGTCCTTTTGTTTTTCATTCCTTCTCCTGGGAGGAGAAAGGTTTGATGGACTTTGTCACTGACCAGTGTGGTTGGAGAGGTGATAACTTCACCTTCCAATCGATGGTCGTTCCCAGAACCCTATATAATGTGAAAACCAAAATAAAGTTTCTCTCTTCTTTGCCTTCTCTCGGGTGTGGCTGCGTTTGTCTCTGCGTTTCGTGTTGCTCGATAGAGTGACAAAGGAATGGTTTGGGTTGGAAAGGACCCTAAAATTCATCTGATCCCAATCCCTGCAATTACCCAGGGCACTTTCCACTAAACCAATGATGCCAATCAGCTGCCTTGTTTTTACACATATATTCCCACCACATTCTGAATAATTCAAAATTTGGCCTCATGAAACCAATATTAAGAACATTCTTATTCTGAATATCCTGAGCAGCCTAACTGGAACAGACTGGGAGGAGGCAGATTGAAAGAATATCTCTGGAGGCTCTGCTGCTGGAGATCTGCAGAGGCAAACCTCGTCTTTGTGCCTGATACAAACACATCAACAGTGACAATATTCCATCTGGGCTTTCTGTTTTCTCAGTCTTTCCATTAAAGCCTCTATTTCTTCAAAAATATTTCTATTTGCCTACTGTCAAATAAACTGCTGCTGAGCTCTGGGAATTCCAGGTATTTGTAGCTACCCAGACTGATTCATTAGCTCTCAGAATAGTGTGGTAGACAGCCCTAAAAATCACATTTTCATCAGATAAAGGTTGCCTGAGCTTCAGGGGGTAGCTATATATCTGAAATAAAATGTATTCTAAGGAATAGTTCCAGAAACTACAATGGAGAATTAGTTGAAAATTGCTGAAAAGTACAAATTAAATGGCTCTTTTGGTAACACAACTCTAGAAATTAGATTGCATTATAGGAAACATGCCACAGCTTGACTTTGGGTGGTTTTGATAACTCAAGAAAAGAGTTTTCAGAAAATTACATTTCTTAAGCATTGCTTCTCAAATCAGAAACACAATTTTTATTTATAGATATATATTTAAAACCCACGTGAGCTTTGATACAGGTTCTGTACTTTGCAGAATTCTGAGCTGGAGGAGAGAGGGCAAAGAGGAGATAAAGAGTACCAAAAAATTCCAATTGTTAAACAGTGATGCTTCAGTAGCAGGAAAATGTAGAAAATTAATATGCCTTTTATCTGAATAAGCTCTATAAAGAGGAAAAAGCTGTAATTTAAATTCCTTGCCTAATAATTATGCATGATTATAACCAGAAACAAGACTCAGATCAAGTTTTAGATTTTTTTTTTTTTTTCCTTGACTCAGCCATCCTTTCTTTCCAAGAGGCAAAGTTTGGAGAGTCCCACTTGCAGGCTTGGTGGCATCTCCGTGTGCTGCCATGTCACCTACAATGGAGCACTAAACAACCCAAAGGAAAAGTACATGCAAATTTTTGCCAGCAATTAGCAGGGTTTATGAGCTCGCTCAGAATGTTATTCTGTGAATTGATGGAAAAAAACCCTGTTATTTCTTTCACGAGCAGTTGACATTTGTGAACAACAAGGCACCAGACCATCAGGTGGCTAATTTAAGCATTAACAGTCCTTGGCAGGAAAGACAGCCAGACTGCATGCAGGCATTTATGACAGCATTTCTAAATGTAGGTTTTGGTCTGTAATCCTATAAATGAACATTCTTTTGTGCAATATTTTGACAAATCAAGGGAAAAAATGCCAGGAAAAATCCAGCAGATAGCATGAGTCACACCTTTCCTAAGCCATTTCAGGCATCTGTTGCTATGGGACCATATGGGTAAAACAGAAGATGCAGGTACCTTTTCCAGTCCCAAGTATTCTAAAGATAAACATATGGGTAGAAAAAGGCTTAAAAAAAAAAAAAAAAAGAGACTGATTTAATTGTTTGTTAATACGATGTACTATGCTTGCAACAGCTTTTCTTTTATCATTGCTACAGTTAATTGTGATTCACTGTTGATCTTGACACTCTGATATCCAAGTGCCAAAACCAAAAGTAAAACAATTTTAACTTTTAAAGTTGTGGTTTTTCGGTTTTCAGGGTTTTGTTGTTGTGGGTTTTTTTGTTGTTGTTGTTTTTGTTTTTAACTGGCAATGGGTGTGTTTTTGTGTCAACACGAACCTCATTCTTCACCCATATTTTAAATTTTGATCATTCTTCTATAAGCTTATTGTACCGTTAGGAAATGGAGCAGCTGAACAGAGCTGGAGTAGAGTAGGCTGGAATTGTATTTATTTTCCCCATATCAGAAGGTTGCTGAAGGATGAATGTGCAAATAGCTTTGACACCAGGGGTTAATGGATCATTACCTGCATTTGCATAAAAAAGACTTAATCATGGCTTGTTCTTCTGTTTTATGGTAGAAGATGATTCCAAGAGCTAACACCACCAAAAAAAAAAAAAAAAAAGGAATTAAAAAACCCCCACAGGCGTTAAATGGTATAAATAACATTGCTTACCTCATGTATTTCTATAAAGGGGTTCCAAAGTGCTGGCAGAGCCAAAAAGAAACAAAACCCTGGAGGCAGAACAGCCCCTGCTGGCACTGCATGTGCCCAGCTGCACTTCAGGGAGAGCTGCCACAACCAAAATCCCACCTTTTAACACAGATTCTTATTTTTAACACAGATAACTTAATTCACAGATATGTGAATCAAGGCACAAATCTTGTCAGGGTTATTTATCTTCCTCATGCTGATCATAATTAACAAGTGACAGTGCATGAATCTATAAATATTATGATTTTTGCACTTCATTCAGAGTATGATTATCAAGTTAAGATTTGTAAAAGTACAGGATACTTTTACTGTATTTTCCCATTTTAGGTACCACAAACATTTCAGGAGCACATTGGTAGGGAATTTTCAAGCTGTTCTCAAGGTGTGAATGAACTTGAGCAACTTCCAAAACCATGATCATTCCCAAATTTGAGGAAATTGCAATTTTCAAGCACCTAAAGAGCTACAAAATCCAGAGAGCAAGTCTCAAATAATATGCCTTTTCAAATGAAAGATCATATACATATTTTATATATATATAGAATATGTATATACAAATACCATAGAATGGTTTAGGATAGAAAGAACCTTAAAAATCATCTATTTCCAACCTCACTGCCATAGACAGAGACACTTTCCACCACACCAGGTTGCTCAGAGCACCATAGATATAGATAAAACTCTGTATATCACAATTTCAGTTCAATTCAGCTGGGCTAAACTGACTGCAGAAGGTGAATTGGACAGCAACATTTAAAGATTTTATCACAATATTTTGAGGAATATCCAAGTCTTAGAGTAATTTACCACTATGTTGTGTGTTACTCTATCGAGCAACACGAAACTCAGAGACAAACGCAGCCACACCCGAGAGAAGGCAAAGAAGAGAGAAACTTTATTTTTGTTTTCACATTATATAGAGTTCTGGAAACGACCATCGATTGGAAGGTGAAATCACCACCTCTCCAACCACACTGGTCAGTGACAAAGTTCATCAAACCTTTCTCCTCCCAGGAGAAAGAATGAAAAACAAAAGGACAGTTAGAAAAACATGTGCATGTTTACAAAAAACAGCGTGAGAAACTCTATCACAAGAATGAAAACATCAGAAGGCTGAAAAGTGAGAGTGACAGTTGTGGGGTTTATGTGCATTTTTTGTTAAATGATGTTGTTAAGTTCTGGATTTCAGCTCTTTAGTTGGTATCCATGCTTTTGGCCCTGCTGCAGGACTCTGTGCTGATTTGGATCCAGCAGAAATGTTAACTCTGTCAAAGCTTTCACCTTCCTTCCCTCTTCTCTTCCTGCCATCCTGAAGATTTTTTTTTAAATACAGTATTTCCTCTCCAACTTCCTTATCAGCAAACCATATGCAGAGCTAATCATGAAAGCTGTGTTATCACCTCCACTCTTCCAATGACAGTTCTAACAGAAATCAGCTTTAAATCAATTACAGCATCAATCAACCTCCCTGCACTCCAAATTCAACAGGACCTTGTGTTTGAAAATATCCACTCCAAAGGAGGGCCTGACAATATGCACAGCTGACTCTCTTTTTTCTCTCAGTGGCAATGCCTTTTTATCATAATGATAAGCAATGACACTTGAAATAAAAGTGCTGGAAATCTGAATATCACAGCCTGAACAATGTTAGTGTCTCAGGACATTTAAAATGAAAAAAGCTCAAATCAAAGCCGAACGCTGCCCGTTTTATCTTCTGTGCTTCTTCCTGTCAGGTGAAATAAAAGCACAAATCCATAGAACACACAAGGATTGTGAAATGCTCCTGCTTTCCCTGAACACCCCTTGCTGGCCTGCACTGAAGGTAATTGCTGTTGAGTCAGAAATTGCTGAAAAATAAGAGAAGAAGCTGCAAAAGGCAAGTGCAATTGTAGGCATAACACAGAGGTGACAGGGTCTGCTTCAGAATGCACTCTATTGCATGCCAGCATCCTCCCATTTGTCCTTCCAAATCTGGCTAGAAAAAAGAATTTATTTTCTGTTACAAGTTTTTTTCCAGATCCAGTACACAAGTAACACTTTTCTACATTGAAATGTTCATTTATTGTCTGTGTCTTAGGTTCGTATTTCACTGAAATTCTATTTCTGTGTTTTGTTCATTAGTAAAATGTATATTTCAACAAATAATTTTGGCTTGCACACCCCTCAGTGTCCCACCATACCAGTGTTAGCACAAGTCTGGCTTCAATTACAATCCCAATACTGCTCAGAACATTATTTGGGCTGATTATACTTCACATGACCATGGAAATATTTCAGTCAACCTTCACAAACTGCTGCAATGATATTCTACTTTGAGATTTCCATGTGTGTGGCCTAACACTAAATTTTAAGCAGATTTTAAAACAAATACAGTATTAAAAGATATCCTAACGTGTATGGAGGAATATTTTAGGTTGCTTTGCTTACAAGTGGACCCAGATGTACATGAATATAAATGCAAATGGGTTGGCTTTTCAAAAATCAAAATAAATCAAGAAAGATGATGTTTCTTCCTCTTTTTGTTTACTCCAGAGGAAGTAATCAAGACGCATTTTGAAAACTAAAGGATATTATAGCAAAACTATTTTACTAGGTACAATTAGAAAATAATCATATTTCCAATTGTCAGTGAGAAATATGTGCTCTTACTAAAACATTAATTACAGATAATTTAATTATTACTTACAATTAGTTTTTTGGGGTTTTTGTTAAACTTTTGTTTCTATTTAAGGCAGTTCACAAACTTCACTCTCATAGTGGTTAGAAAATTTCTTTTTAGACATTAGCAAATAATAGTATGAAAACATTGTTCAGTGAGAGCCTTGGACCAAATCCACTTCCCTGAACTGAAGGCTTTGCAAATGTTCTCCAACATTTCATTAGAACTATTTGATATATCTTTGATCTTCTTGTTTCTCTCTGGGTTGAGTTTTAAGTGTCAAAATAGAAAGAACAGAATAAAATACAGACAAATCCGAAGCTGGAAGGGTGACCACCAAGTTCAACTGCCCAACCACTTAAGGGACGACCGAAAGTTAAACTCTATTTATTATTGAGGAAATAATAAGTTAAACTCTATTTATTATTGAGGAAACAGTCCAAATCCCTGTTAAACAAGGACAGGGATGCAGCAAACTCTCAGGGAGTATTTCAGTGATGCTCCCAGAGAAAGGGGACCTTCCTTCTAACAGGAATATCCAATTATATTAATTTTCTTCTGGGAATACAACAAAGGGATGGTCAGTTTTCTTGTTAAACCTCATAAACAATTAGTGTGAAATAAGAAAACACACTTTGGGATAAGAAACTAAACTTGGTATCATGGAATAACTTTTTTTTTTTTCTTTCCTTTATATATTCCTCTAAGCAGACCACAAACTCCAGCAGTCATTTCTTGTTCCTTTAACAAGCTACAATATTTCTTTGAAAGACTTTCTCCCTTATTTTACCTCTGTGTACATCCACTGCCTTTACAGGCACAAGCTCTGCTCAAGTCAGAGGCAGAGGTGAACATGCTCTAACAAGCAAAAAGCCATGGATTTAAAGAGAGGTGCACTGGAAGATCTTGCACAGGGCATTATCCCCTGGGGAAAGGCAGCATTTCCTGTTCATTACCCCAGCAATCCTGCCCTAGCATTATATTTAGCCATGTATTTAGGGCAAATCAGCAAAGCCCAGATCTGTGTGCCTACACTTAAGGATGTGCTCAGCACAGGCCCCTGAGCCCCATCCAGCAAATCACTCAGACATCTCTGCATAAACCTGGAAGCACACACACACTGAGAAACTGCAACGTGCATTACCACCAGGTTTGCTTAAAAGCAAGTAAATTGCCTACAAAATACTAAAATCATTGCCATGCATGTAAAAATACTCTTATTCCTGTTCAGTGTGATAAACCCCTCTCCCAGGAGTTAATAGTTTTGCTATAGTCACAGCTCTGCAGATAGCCAAGTGCACAGAAGAAAGTAAAGTATGAGTTACTCTGTGCTGATAGCAAATGTTGCAATTTTCCTCAATTTCTACAGTCTGGCCCACAATGCAGTCCTCACTGGAATATGGTTAAACATCGAGCAGTTCAGTGTGTTTGTCACTCAGCCTCTTGGCTCTGCAAAACCTGAAGAGAAATAGATAGGCCACTTGTGGGATTCCTTCTGTGTGCGTCTGTGCTAGAGAGATAATTAGTCTGGGCACAAAACGAGATGTGCTGCCCTGCCCCAAAGACACTGGCACTGATGTGATCAGTCCTAACCCTCCCAATCAGCACCAAGCTTTAAGAGAAAATACACAGAGGAGAGGAAAACAGGCACTACACAGGCTGGATGAGGCTCTGAGCAACCTGGTCTGGTGGGAGGTGTCCCTGCCCATGGAAGGGGTGGAACTGCGTGATCTGTAAGGGCTCTTCCAACCCAAACCACTCCATGGTCTTAAGATCCAGCTCACAGTTTTGAATGACACCACACTAATATCAGAATGACAGTTTTGACCTTTTAGAATCTGCTGAAAGACAAAGATCATTAAGAAGTCTGTAGGTTGAGGGGTTTTCACAGAATTTCCTAGGAAATGAATCAGAAATACACTATACACAGATAATAGATTATGCTTTGCTCAAAGCTCCTAAGTTTGCAAGTGTTACTATAATTCAAAGTACATTTACAAAACATTTTCCTTCAATCCTCACACAGTTTTTAATACTATGGACCATTTGTTTGGATTCTTTTTTTCCCCTGAACTTATTTCTTGGTAAATCAATAGATCTTAAAAATAAAAATGGTCTAAGGAATTTGCTTTGAAAAATTACATCAGAAAGTTAAAAAACAAAAAAAAAAAAAAAAAAAAAAAAAACAACCCTGACTTCAAGCACAGAATTTCCTAAAGACTCTACTGGGAAGAGAAAACTGCACTTAGTATGTGAGGTTATTGTATAGAAAGCCCTGGAGAATTCTGTATTTGCAGATCAGACAACATTTGAATGCTGCTTCAGGAGGCTGGTTTCTGAGAGGCAGTTGTCGCCCAGAGGCTCTCTGATATTAACAGCAAATCACTCCTGATGGTGTCTTTTGAATCAGAAGCAAGAACGTGGTTATGGCATTTTGATCTTATGTTAAATATTCATGTAATAGCCACGAGGGTGAATAGTAACTATTCTCCAATGAAATCACTCTCTGGATAAAGGTGTCAATATGAAAGAGCCAAAGCTGAATCTTTCCTTTTGGATGCCATGGGAGAGCATGGACAGGATAGGGGAGTTCTTAAAACCCCCAAGCCAGAGTCCCAGGTTCAGCCTGGTGGTTTGTGTTGCCCTGCCATGAACCAGAGCTAAGGTCTCAGTGTTTCTGAGTGTTAAAATGCTGCTTTTCTATCCCATTTCTGTCTGTTTCAGCAACTACAGTGATCTAACACCATCGGCTTTTTGAACCCTCTTGGGTTTTCTTTTTTAATATTGAATTAACATGGTGTTAGGTAGAAGGCAGAGATTTAAGAGGCTATGCCAAGTGATTCCATCATAACATAGTTGCGGTTTTTTTTTTCCTCCCCTTCATCTGTTTTGCGTTATAATTAAACCAAATAAATCCAGCCTTTGCTAATCAACCAGTAGAACACAATGGCCTTTACCCTGTCTGTCTGGTATGGCTTCTTGATGAGATAAAGGCTGCCACTAAGGAAATTATTATACTACATTTATTCTAATTTTGGATATTGATATCTTAGATATGAAATTATTAGAAAACATAATGACCTGAATTGTAATTAAACCCAGTATTGAAGGTGTTGTGCAATAATGAATGACTAATGATGACCCTGCTACCACTGGAGAGAAAGCAGACTGCAACCTAAAGCTCTTTATCTCCCTGAAATAGGAAAATTTCCTTTCCCTTGATGCCCTGGTAGAGGTTTAGCCTTTCTGACATTGTGGTTTGAGTCAAAACCCCACACAAAGGCTAAAGAGAAGAGCTGATCTATTGAGCTTGTTCTGATATTCTCCTTCTACTGTTTATTCTCCCTGATAAGAATTTTGACCTCGAGCGATGTCACAGCAAAACACACCTGGAGCTGAGGAGAGAGAAAAGAATGACAACGGGCTGGAGTGTGGGCTAAACTGAGTCTGATCCTGAGGCTGCTGGCAGGGCCTGTTCCCAGAGCAGGGGCAGTGACAGGGCAACCCAGAGAGCAGGGCTGGAGACGCTCGGTGTGTGCAGGAGATCAGGGACATCACCAGGAGCGCTGCTCTTCCGGCTGTCACCTACCGACTTCTGAAGAGAACAACAACCAAAGCCTCAGAAATACCTGAGCAAGACCAAAAGGAATCTTTAAATATCTTCTAAGGTGATTTTAAAGAGAATTAAATACGAGGCTCTGCTCTTGGAACAGTTCATACCCCAAAGCTAACTTACTTCTATTTCATGCCAAATAAAAGCTTTATGAATCACATAATAAAATGTTATGGCTGCTAGCACAATTAATTAGAGATAGAGGACAGCACAACTTTCACCTCAAACAGAAATGTCATATTAAAAGAAAAAAAGCTGTTAAAATACGGTGACCATGACCACTCCAAACTGATTCAGTATAGAAATTAAGAGATGCTAAGAAAATATTAATTTAAAGGAGATAAGGACAGTCTGTATCACTGTAATGTTTGTAAAACACCTGAAGATCATATTGAGTGGAGGGTGGATCAGCACTTCAGATGACAAACCTCTAATTTCTCTACTGCTACTTATGGCTACCAAAGAAAGCATATCAGCATCTGTACATGGGTCAATAATGTCCATTTACACATTTGGGAAAAGAAACTTTCACAATTAATGCCCAAATGATGTCCAGCTTCCTACACGATTCTGAATCTTCCTTTTAGACTTAGATAATTATACTCCTTCTAGCATCTCAGAAACAAAAATGAATTCAAGAATTATTCAGGATTGTTTAAGACTGATTACCCTACTGAAGGATGACACAAGTGCTCATGGAATGGAAACCCCACAGTATATTTTATTTGTGGCTGGGTTCATGGAGCACCATCTTTACTCAATTTAGCACATGAAGTCCATACACTATGTGCTGTGCTGACCTGCACTGCACAAAAAGCCAGGAAACACCATAAAAACACAGCAAAGCAACAGTTTTGAATCAATGAAAATAAGAGTGACAGTTTTCAGAGGATATTTCTATTTCAAACACAGGTAGCACCCTAAGTGTCTGTTAAGGACCCCTTTAGTTCCATTCACATTGACAGAGTTTCAGCTGTGACTGCTTAACCTGAACAGATAACTTGCAGTTCTTGCTCTGAGTTCTACATCTCTGAAGTGCTATGGATGGTTCATTCAGAAGAAATAGGAAAAAAAAAAAAGCTAACAGTGGTAAGAACATTCCTTCTGTTCACCAAACATGCTCAGTCACTGCTCCCAGAAGAGACGTGGATTCAGTACCCAAATTTTGGCACTACCCTCCCCACACCCCACTGCTTTTACACAAAATGAGCAGTCACCCTTTGCAGCAAATCATTGTGTGAGTGCACAGTGACAGCTGAGATGTCACTTGTAACCTCTGATGCCTGACCATGTCACTTAACAGACACACTGCTTTAGAAGTGCTTATGCACAAAGTGCAGTGCAGCAGAAATCGGGGATCCACTTTTGACAGAAGCAGGCAATGATGGCACAAGGGCTCATTTATAATCTGCCTGCACGTGTCAGTTCTAATTTTTAAAAATGTCTATTTGGAAGACCTAGTGATTATATGTAAGTATTTTGATTATGGGTAATTACTAAACACGTCCTCAAAGTTGCAGCCTTTTTAAGAGAGGTGCTCTTTGCTAAAGAATCCGGGAAACTTTCTGCAGAACAAGTTGTTAGTAAATAAGACTTTTCTTTGTTTGGGTTTTTTTTTTTTTTTTTTTTTTTTTTTTTTTTTTTGTTATGATGGTTTGTATGGTTTGTTAGGCAGGAGTTCTGCTCGACTGGCTCGATGGAAATTGCAACACTCAGCTGCTGAGTGCCACGCTTCTGTCTGCAGCAAACCCGATTAACAACGAGCAGCCACGAGGAGCTCTGCCTCTCACAAATGAACTTAACTAGCCTGCCTTCTGCGATGTTTACCCACAGGGAATGAGGAAAAATTTGTATTCCTAGTTAGAATTTTTTCCTCCTTGCATGTAAGAGGAAGCAAGTTTCCCCTAGGTATACACCCTTCTGTGTTTATGAACAGATGTAGGAAGGAAGCAGAGCTTATAGTATACTACTTTTAAATGGACTCATTTGTGATTTCATTAAAATGCAGAATAACTTTGATATCCCCAGGCAATATTTCCACAGAATTCTTTAGGTTAAGATTTCCTATTTCTCTAAAAAAGCAAAGGAGATTTTCTAAAGCCTTGCTGATTTTATATATTATTAAAAGTGCTGTTTAAAGAGGAGAGAAGAAAAGAACAAGTTTTATTCCACAATATTCTTCATTACTCCTTAAAACAGCATACACTTCATGAAACTCAGAAACTCAATCAGAAAGTTAGAGAGCCTCCACTTGTGGAGCACCTATGAAAAATCCACACAGAGTTAATGTCTTTGCATATGTTAGACTTTTGAATTCTCTGTCTTTTTCTGTCTTTCTGCTAATGTATTTATTCTGGATTAGATTAACACGATTTTTAGGCACTAAAAAATGAAAGACAGCTGTTGGTATGAAGTTACATAAACCAAGAAACTACAATATTTTTGCCTTCATCTCAGGAGTCCGTAAAATATACATGAGTATTTCCTAAATTCTATGATTAATAAAAAAAATGGTTCTATAGTTTAGCAATCTACATTCTATATAAAATTTTTTCTTACAAACTACTTTGATGATGAACAGTCAACTTTTGTGAAAAATAAAAAAAAATAATGTACTTCTAGTTAAATATTCATTAGGCCCAGAAAATTTTTATCTTTAATTACATGTCTAAAAACACAATTAGTGACCCTATATGCCATCCTCAGACAATTTCTGAGCTGAGGCTTGAAGATTTGGCACACACCGCGTGCATCTGAAACGCCAAGATGAAAAATCATTTCAAAATTTTGTCATGGGAGATTTAGTCACAACCAATTACAGTGAGGTTCTACACAGGCAGTAAAAGACAACCCCAGACCTGTGCTGCAGGTGATCAAGGGATATAATTCTTTGAAAAAATATCCTTTTCTGCAGATGCAAGCACAGTAATTAACTGAGGAAGTGACAGGCAGATACTTTTGATAGAGCAACCAAGTCTTGCAGCTTGTGTCAGCCTCCTGGCATCACCTCTCCTGGCTGAACTCCTGCCTGGAGTATTCCTCCCATCACAAAGCACTGAACTGTGGGATACATGGATTTTAGTGGAAATTGTGCAGTCTTTTAAATTTGACTGTCTTAATAACAGCTGGACTTTTAGTTCAGTACCAGGAATCATTTAATAAATGTATGAAGTGCTGCTTAGGCAGGAGACATTGTATATAGGTTATCTGAAATCCTTCTCTGGTCAGTAAAGCCAGAGCAAACAACACAAAACAGCGTTTATTCTACTCTGCTTATGGTGAAGATATAATAGAAATGTAGGGGGAATTAATAAAGAGAAAAGCACCTTTATTTTTCCATAATGTTCCCACCTTACAGATCCGTCATTACAGCTATTATTCTGTGAACAAAGAATGAAATCTAGTTTTGAAAGCTTAATTGAAGTTTTTTGGCTCTGTGACAGAACCAGTTCAGATCTGTTTGCTTCAAATAATCTCACTGCTCCTTCAGAAGTTCCTGGACTTGAACAACAGCAGCAACATAAGTGATGTAACAGATTCTACCACTAAACCCTCCCCGAAATTAGGTGATTTTAACATGAATGCCAATTTCTTAGTCTCACATGCTACTATAACAAAAAAGTAGAATTATTTTTATGAAGCATTTTTTGTTAGCATACACCGGTTATTTATAAACCAGCTAGGTGAAAATCCTGACCCTTGTGTTGCTGCAAACTATTCAGGGAGAGCTAGAGAAACAAAGACTGAGGGATGAGGAAGATCGTGGAACTGGGTCAGAGTTCAGCCCCGAATTAATGTGATCTGCTGGGACTTTGGAACTTTTCTAAAAATTGGAATTCAGGGGAAAACATGCAGCATGGCCTAAGTCTCTGTGACTGGCCTGAATTAGGCTGCAAAAGCTATGGGGACAGCCAGACAAATACGCTTCTCTCCTGCATAATCCAGGCAAGAAGAGATGTAAAAGAAGGCAGCATTTCCCAAGTGGCCACCAGAAGGTAAGTGTTGCAACCCAGGCTTTTATTATTTCTGTCTGAACTGCTTATCTTCTGAAAAGCCATTTCTCTCAGAAAGAGATGAACACTTCATTGCAGAGTTAGCTGGAGAGGCAAATGTGGGACCCACTGGGAACCTGAGGTTGGAAATGGAAGGCCCTGACACTAAGTAATAAGTCCTATTTACCACATTAGAGGATTTTCTTTCATTTTGGTTTTGTGCTAAACAACTGTAAGCGAGGGAAAAAGCCAGGCTCCAAAAACCTTAATTTACAAACAGCCATGTACTCCTGACAGGGTAGGGGGAAATGGATGTATTCCACTTGATTAGGTTAGAACTGCTCTGAGAACAATATAAATTGAGTAGGAAACAACTATGGGGTACGGAGCGATGCAGGGAATATCACTCCTCTCATGTCAGTGTCCAGTTTCAGCTCAAATCCATATATTTCTTCCCATTAATAACTGCATATCTTTACTACTTATCTACTCAGCTGAATAAATTCAGCTTCTTCTGTAAATAGATGTTTTACCAGGTATTTCAAGAGTTTAGAAGACTAAATTTGGCCAAACGCATACTCTGGAGCACATCTACAGATTTCAGTTTCTCTCTGACTTTGCAAACATTGAAATTCTTGTGAAAAAAACACCTTTTTATGTCTTGTGCATTGCTCACTTCCAGCTCACAAAGGGCTAATTAAAGATTTGTTACTTTTGCAAGGTTTCAGCTCTGACTGGTAACACTGCAAGTACGTGAAGATTAAATCTGCCTAATAGGCAGATTAATGCATATCAATTTTGGTGAAGAGTCCCATTCTAGCAGGGGACCTTCCCTGGGATGACACCTGAGATTGTGCTTTACAAAAAGCAAGTATTTAGAGGTGGGCAGGTATGGAAGAATCTGTCCTGTGTTGATGACAGAGTGGGAAAGAAAATTTAAAGAGAATGGAAAAAAAAAAAAAAAAACCAACAAAAAAAAACCACTGCACCATTTTCATGGGTGTATGGAACATGCCCTGTAGAAAAAAACAAAGGACCAGCAAAGAAAGTAGGTGCTGAAATATGGGAAAATACAGTAAATATGCATGAATTTTTAGATGTTTATACCTTGGCAAAATACAGATATGAAGAATACAGATACAGGTGTACATCGTGGGCAGGAGTAAGAACAGAGTATGTGTACTCTTAAAAACATCTTTTAATGTTTGATTGAAGAAGCTCATAGGTCAGTTAAGGCATGGAGGGATAAAGGAACTTGGGAAATGCTTCCTTGCTTCGTGGAACCTTTACAACACATCCCATGAAAGGCTGTACCATTTGTATGTAATAATCAGGCAATGAATACATTTTCCCTTAATCTCTCTCTCTCTGAAACATTGGACATATTTCACAGACTGACACATCCTGGTATTTAGCTTAGCTCATATAACTGACACTGAAGTTTCTGCAATATATTTAAAGCTCAGCAGAAAACAACTGGGAGCAGGGTTTGGTCTGGGAAGGCAGCAAACCACCCCCACAGTAACCCCTGCTGAGCGTCCTGCCAGGAACAGATAGGAGGCAGAGCTTTTCCCATAACCCTCCAAAGATATTACCTCGGATTCTTGTCAACTACCAAATGATGGAGCTGTCTGTGGCTGAACTCAGCTGCCGCCTGCCACATCTCACGTGGCAGAGAAGACTTTGCTTTCAAGAGCGCTCACAGGAGCTGTGACTTCTGACATCTCTAAAGCTTGCTCAGAAGAATAACAGGAAAATTGGTCTGTCTGAACAGTATTCAACTCAAAAAGCAATTTACATAGCAAAACAACACCAAAAAAAAAACCCCTCAAAACTTTTAAAACAGAAAGAGCACTTGCAAACAAAGTATTCCACAGAATTTCGTTTTTAATTATAACTGTACACATAAAACACATGCTGTAGGCATAGTGGATGACAATTCTCAGTCGTTCTCATCCTTGACCCAATTTCAAAACATTAGATAAGATGTCAGGAAACCACTTTGAGGGATGGTGAACATTTGCACCTCAGGACTTATATAATACTATTTTCTTCAATATTTCATCTGCCTGTCTTATTCCTTCTTAGTTGGAATGTTCTTTATTAGCCCTCACATAACACGACTGAGTGCCAAAAATACAAGCACTCTAAATGCTCAGGATATTTCTCTCTGGAAAATGGTAAGGATAATTGAATACTACTTGCCTGGGGAGATTAGACTTGCAATATGCTTTATATATCCTAGTTGATTGGGTAATATACTTAATGGAACATACCTGGGAAGATGAACTGCTTGTCTGGCCATAGCATATCTCCAGCAAAGATAAGACAACTGACTTTTTTTTTTCCCTCCTGAACTGGTAGTTCTTGATAATTCACCTGTTTGTTCATTTGCATGTACCAAATGTTTTATGAAGCCTTTTACACCCACTCATTGAGAGGGAAATGTGGAGAGCAGTAGCAAGCAAGCAGCAGCTCTCTGACATCCCTGAGCAGATCTCCATGGATGGAGCAGCAAACCAGACACCTGCACATGCCACGTCTGTAAAAGGGCTGTGGCAGGAAAAGCTGCAGCCCATGAGATCAGTCAGCCTTGAAAGGGGTCTGGCCTGAAGTTTTAGCCCTTACACAACAATTAAGCATCCTCATATGAAGTTAAATCAGATCCCTTCTTCATCCCACAGCCTCTACTGCTTGTCAGCAATTGCCAGAAAGACATCTGTGGCCAACAGGAAAAGTGCAGATAAAAACAATTGAGATGCCCAGCAATTTCTTCTCCTGCAAGCTCTCCTTTGCCTGTCTCAGCTCAGACCAAAGAGCACCAAGTGTGAGCAGTTTGTTTTATGATCCTTCTTTTCAGAAAACCTTTTTTTTTATTTTATTTTTAACCGAACAGAGATGAGATCTATTTTCTGTGACAGGGTGCAGGCAGCCACCCCTGACTTTTGAGTCATTACATCCCAGAGCTTTGCTGAAAAGAAAAAGTGGGAACAAACAGCAGAGAAGTGGAAACGGTCCTTGGTAGGCCAGCCTTTGTTTTGAGAAGGAATTTTAGTCACAAGTAATCAGAGTGGGGGTCCAGCCTGGAATTCAGCCTTCATTCTGGTGGATCTCTGGAAGCTGATGGAGCTGCAGAGGAAAGGCTGTGCCCTGTTGGTGCTCATCAATAGCACAGAGTTCTCCCAGGCAATAAAGGCAGCACTTGTGCTGAGCTGAGCTAGGAAACCAACTCAATAAACACCATTTCGACAGTCATTTGGCTGACTCATGGCCAAAATCAAGAAAACAGTTGTATGAACAAAAAGGTCTACAAAACTTCAAGAATTCTAAAGGTGCTTTGGTCCATTTGGAATGTAAATCCCAAACTACCTATGCCTCTAAGGGTGAGAATTCCAACCTCTCACTTTCAGTACTCCACAGAAAGATCTATTTTAGGAAAGAAAAAAGGCTCCAGAGAAATATGTTGACAAAGGACGGAGAAAGAAAATGGCTTTTGCTAAATTCCTTTTTACTTTCATTACTAAAACAAGGGAATGGACACCTTTTACTGCCAACAACTCTGCTAGCCAGTAGCTCACAACAAAATTACTTAATAGATTTAATAAGTGAATCATTTCCTATATTAAGTCATCAATAACTATAAATACAGTTATGACAGCTGAAGTTCCATAGTCTGGGAGAAGCAGGTCACCCTAGGGCCACAGTTTTTTTTACAGTAGCTGGTTCCTGATGTAAAAATCAATTTTAAGAGCTCAACTTTAAAAACTCACTGAGTCACCACCACCACCACGGCAGGAACAACAAGTTCATGGTTCATTACATCACTTAAAATTGCTGATGCTGCTCACAACTGAAAAGTAAACAAACAAACAAATCCAGACCATAAAGAAGCAGTATAAGCTTACCTGCAGCCCTTTGTTTAGTCAGAGTGGGTGTCACTGAAGGCTGAACACCTACTGTAGTAAAATCTTGGTGTAAATCACCATAACCCCACAATAAATTCCACAGTGTTCCCGTTGAGGTTAGTGAAAACAGTAAATTGGATGGAATTTATGCTACATTAAAAGATTAACAGACTAAGAACATTCATAGAATCATAAAAGGGTTTGTGTTGGAAGGGACTTTAAAGATGATCTTATTCCAAACCCCTGCCATGGGCACCTTCCACTGCACCTGCTTACTCAAAGTCCCCTATGTGATCAGGGAACATCTTCCTGATACCTAAAAATCTCTCACTTTTAAACATTTCAAAATATTTGCTTTTTATTTGTGGCAAGCTATCAACTGTTGTGAACAAAATAGTTGTGAAAAGCCCAGTACAAGATCTAAAATGTCTTTCTACTTTTAATACAGGTCAGTCTTTTAGAATAGGGTAGAGTTTATGAAAAAAAAACCCTCTTTTCCTCTGTTCCTTTTCCTACTCCCTGCTGTTGTTTTCCTTTTCTTTGTGATGGTTTTCCACATCAATTTCTATCAAAAGAATTGTTAAGTTTTACTGTCTACATCTCAAAATGCCTTTCAGTAAAATGAACCCGCAGGTGCAGTGCTTTGAAGGGAGTAACTTTTCCAGCTGGGACAAAATGATACCATTTTATTGACAATAAAGAACAAAACCAAAAAAGAATGGTAAAGAGAAATAAAAACACACCTAAAGCCATACCTTAAATCAAATAATTGTGGCACTAAAGATGGGACAGTAAAAGAGAACAAAAACAGTATTTAGGGGAAGGAGACATCCACCTACTTCGATATCCCTCATTTGGGCTGATATTTGAGGAATTTTGGATATTTTGGATATTTTGAAAATGGAGAATTTGACTGGACTTTTCTCTTGGAAGACTGCTCTTCAAAACATGCAATGCATTTCTATTTATGTTCTTTAGTGTCTAGTAGCAGTATGAAAATGGAAGAGCTGATTCACTAATTCACAAAAACATATTACTCAGAGTCCGGCAGAAGGCAATAAGTAGTTCAACATTAATTGCATTTGTGAAAATGAAAATGCTTCAAAACCAGTCAAACTGATACACAGCCCTGATACTCCTAAACACTTAGTGCCAGCATAAAATGATGACCACCACATCAATCCATTTTCATACCTACAATTCAAATTATGAATTTCAGCATGGCCTCTTCTCCATCCAAATATAAAGCCTAACTAAAATGTAAATTTTAAATGAAACATCCATGTGGCACAATAAATAATAAAATAATTATAAAGTGGTTAAGAGTAGTTTTAATCTGTGTGTTTGCTTGGAATGGTCAACTGCAGAAGCAACACAAGTCGATGCCTGCCAGTAAAACATTTTGAATATAAGGTGCAATGAATGCTTTCAGTTTTGATGTATGTATTTCCCCAACACTAAACTGCATAACAGCTTTAAACTTTCCTTCATTTTCCACAATAAATCTTTTAAAATGTCTAAAGAACAGAAGTTCAAGGTGCAGCTGCTCTCACAATCAACTTTATCTTTCAAAGCAGTTGAAACAATTCAGATTAAATTGATTACCTTGAATTTTATTGTGATTGGGGAGCATGCTGTTTCCAAGCATTTGGATTAATTGCATCTCTTTGAGGCCTCCTAGGCCCTGCTGTGGAACAAGGAAAACATAAGTTCTAACTAAGTTTATTTTTATAAGGTGAAATATGCCAAGCTGGAGGAAAAAAAAAAATACAACTGGAAGGATGAAAGCAAAAGAAAAGTATAAATAACCAAAAAGTTTCTGTTCCTTTGACTGTGAAGCATGTTACCTGTCTGGCCTCATACCATTCAGGAACCACAGAGAGAGACTTAGGTTTCTGTTCTATTCTTTAAGAGAAGGATTAGCTAGAATTTGGAATTGCAAGTTTTATTTAAGCGTGCTCTGGTTAAAAACAGCAAGATCACGTGGATTCATATGTCTTGACAGAGCTTTCAAGTAAATGAAACTAATTTGGATGAGCTTACTTGATTAATAAAATCCTCAAGCTTCAGAATGTTTCATTTTGATGGACAGGAAAGAAAACACACAAAGCTGTGTGAGAGAAGAAATGTGAGCATTTTATTGAGCTGGCAGGAAGCTTTGCATTACCAGGGTCCCGATAACCATGCTCAGGATGTCACCTTGTGTTTGTCTGTATGTGGAATATCTTGCCCCTCCCTAATTCAATGGCATGTAATAGAAATAAAACACTTTCCAAAGTGTTGCCATCAATCAATGTTTCAATGGTCTGCCTTGAGTTACACAGTAAAATCTAAAGATTTTGTATAAAACTGAGCTCAACAAGAAAAATTTATTAAAAACTCCAGAAAGAGCAGAAGGCCAGACTTTGAAATCCCATACCAGGATATGGTACATGACAGCTCCAATATACTGATAGTGAATAAAAACACAACTTAATCTTAATGCCAATATTTTTAAATTGGTTTGGAAGTACTACTGTGACTTCCTAAGTGAAACTCAAAAACCGAAAACTGAGTGAAGTTATGTGCTAACATGTTGCATATTTCAAATCTTCCATCAGTTTAGCATGCACATTCATACATCACTGACGTTCATTTATAATTCATGAAACATTTCTCCACATTATCAGATTCAAAAGCATGTTTCTGCTTTTGTTTTGCAAATGCTACAATGAGAAACATGGAAGGATTTGAGAAACTGCAAAGGGGAAATCAGCGAACCAAATTTGCTACAAAAACCAAATCCTACCTGCAAAATCTGTCTGACTGAGCAGATTAATTGCTCTTTTGCTGCTCCCTTGGCAAGATAAACCACACAGAAACAGACCAGGACTCCAGAAACTCTTATCACTTGGCAGTTTCCTGCAGGGATCAAAGCTTCACAGCCACACACAGATTTGAGAGAAATGAGAAGGGGCTACCTGAACTTAGAGCAGCTCCAACAGCAATGCCCACAGCAGCACCAGAATGATTTAGGTGCCTCCGCTTCCCACTTTAATGATGGAAATGGCTCAGTCTGCAGTGCTGAGATGCCCTGGGAACACCTTCCCCTGCACAGTGTGCACTCACAGTCCTGCAGCAATGCTAGAATCACCATGGAGTTTAAATTTGCACTCCTTTCTCACTTACAACCTGGCTCAAAACCTGTTTTGGCATGCGAGAAACTTGAAGCACATCTGCCTTCACTGAGTCACTTCCAAGGGACTCACTCGTATGGTGTCAACCACCACTTGCAGTAACAGAGATGGCAAGGGGCAGGTGAAGACAAGGTAACTCCACATTTTCCTTGGGAAAGTTTTAAACCAGAAAATCTGATGTTTTGCCTTTTCAAGGAAACCTAGCGATTTTAGCCGTAGGAGTTACTAAGGTTGCTCTTTGCCTTGTTTGTTAGTAAAGCACAAGAATGAGAGTAAACAGAGTAAGAATATTTACAGAAGTGTGCTCATTAGAATAAAGTCACCGTTCCTTGCAACTGTTCATCCTTCTGTGTAATAATTATACCTCAAACCCCAAGGTCAACCTGAGTAAACACATCACAACAAACACAACAGTTTCAGGATCAGCACCAAGTCTCTCCCAGTGAGCACCTCCAAGTCGAGTATGGACCAAAAAGAGACAATCCACAGTTACAGAAAGGAGGAAATGTAAAACAAATGCAAATTGTGCACTAAAAGTATAGAGAAATATGTTTTCTTGTCAAGTATCTGTGTGGCCTCTTATTACTCTAAGAGACACCTGCAGACAATTCTCGTCAATAGAGTCACACACTGCTGTTATTTCTGTTTTGAATTTTACACAGCAAATTACTCCTGTAAGATGCAAACTGTTTTCTCAGTAATGTGATTTTAACCTGTCTTTTGAGGCTTTTTTTCCTTGATTAATGATAAATTACTGTGACTATTCAATGTCTTTCAGTAGTCTACTTCTACATATTAACAACAAGATAATGATGGGTAATTCATTTTAACAAAATTAAAAGCTTTCACATGTGCTACTTTCAGCCCAAAGATGATTTGCATTTATTCCAATAAGACTGCAGCACATGGACAGGTGCCAGTACTTTTCTTATTGCCACTTTACTCCTGGAGTTTTGCATGGATTCTATTTCTTAATTCTGAAGTCCTTTTATTCAACATCCACACCAGAACAACTTCTCAGGCTTTTGAAATGAAGCCCAACATCATCAAAATCAACACAAGCAATTTCTGTTCCAGCCAGGCAGGCTGCACCTGGCATTCAGCAAATACCCTGGGAAGGCCTGGGAGGGGCTGCAGTGGCTTTTTAATTGCTCCAACCTGTCCTCACACCTGAGCTGGCACCAGCAGAAGTGACTATCCAGCCTCCTGTAAGGCCTTCTGTAGCGGGATGTGCTCTGTAAGAAATCCGCACTCCGTGTTTCCTCCTCCCTGAAGCTTTAGTTCCCAGGCAGTGTTCCATGTGAGGACCAAACCTGGCCACGAATTTGTGCACAGCACTTCCCCATCGATCCCAGGAGGATCAATCCCAGGAGGATCAATCCATCCAGCCAGCAGAGCGTGGGGAAACATCCACCCCCCTGGGAGGAAGCAGAGATTTCAGGGAGCACAGAGCCACCCCTGCTCCTCACAGCACTTGAGTTGACTTCCAAGAGTCCCCACCACCCTCAGCTCCTCTCTGAGGAAGAAATATGTCACAGAAATCAGACCTATAAATCATGTGCTGAATAAAAGCTGCTTTGAGGACTGGCTTGGCAGAAAATAATCCTTTAAAGCCCCCAGCAATTTTTTATTTTTACTGTGTTGTTAAGACTCACATGTTCCTATCCTGGATTACCTAACCAGAAGTGCACACACACCTGCATATCCCATAATCGGTGCCTCCTGCTTGTTTGGGTTTACTGTGGAGCACAAGGGCTCATCTGTTGACCCACTGTGGCTCCAGAGCAGACCTGGATTTTTCCAGTCTAACCAAAGCACTGGCTATGGCACAGCTACAGGATGTCTGTCCTGAAATTTTCCACTTCAGCCAGAAAAGATATTCATCAGGAAAGCAAACACATCCGGGAAACACACACAGCAGTTCTATTCTGCCCAGTTCTGCCCAACTAGAATCCAGAACATATAAAAATAATTTAAAAAAAAAAAAAAATTCAAACATACTTCTGTGGTGCAATGTCAAATTGTGCTACAAAATTTTCAGGAAGAAAATCAGATAATAAAAACCAAAATCAAGAATCAGAAAGAGCTGAAGAGTAGGAATTAAAATAGATTCAAACCCAAGTAATGGAAAAACTTTATGAATATGAAATAATTCTCTGCCACAAAATATAATTGAGACAGGCTGCTCAGTAACATTTAGTGTATGGTTTGACATCCATATGAATCCCTAAAAGATTTCAAAATTGTCATCACTAAGAGTTGCAAATTTGACAAAACAATATAAAAAACATCTACAATCAGAAATAACTTTGCTCATTTGTCCATAATGGTAGAAGCAAAATAGCTGACGCTTCATTACAATGTTCCCAAACTATCAATTAGAAAAGTACTAATTTCATCAATAAACAGGTTTCAAGAGATGACACTTTCTTACAAGTCTCTGCCTCATATGGGCTGAATTCTGTGTCATTTACTGGCTTTTCCACACATTTTCTGTTCAATGTGTATTTTAGCTGTCTCCAGATGCAGCAATTATTTTGAATTCTCATAGAATTATTAAGGTTGGAAAAAACATTTAAGATCATTGAGTGCAACCAGTAACCCTGCACTGGCAAGGCCACCACTGAACCGTGTCCCCAGGTGCCACACATCCTTTAAATCCCTCCAGGGACAGGGAGTCTGCCACCTCCCTGGGCAGCTGTGCCAGGGCTTGACAGCCAGTTCAGTGAAGAAATTTTCTCTAATTTCTAATCTAAATCTCCCCTGCTACAACCTAAGGCTGTTTCTTCTTTTTCTATTGGTTGTTGCCAAGGAGAAGGGGCAGACCCCACCTGGCTGCACCCTCCTGTCAGGGAGTTTTTGGGAGTGAGAAGGTTCCCCCTGAGCCTCCTTTTCTCCAGGCTGAGGCCCTCCAAGCTCCCTCAGCTGCTCCATCCCCTGCCCTGGACACACTCCAGCCCTTCAACAGTTTTCTTTTCAGGAGGGACCAAAACTGACTCCGGGACTCAAGGTGTGGCCTCAGCAGTGCCCAGCACAGGTGACAATCACTGCCCTGTTGCTGCTGAACACAATATTCCCGACACAATCCCTGCTCCAGGCATGAGGAGTCAATCCTGTGCATTCATGCCATAACCACCTCTGGTTCAGAATCTTGCCTCTGCAAAACCAAGTTTGACCTTCCCAATCAATCCTAATTGATGCTAGTGATCCATTTGCAAAGAGAAGATGCAAGGGAAGCCTAAACCTTGCTAAAGAGGCCATTTGTGAGAGAATATCCTAAGGAAATAAAAGGTGAAAACCCATTGTTTGGGAGCATTAAAGCACAAAGTGACAAAATCCATTGTAAGGATATCACCTGGAACATCATTGCCCTGGAGGGGAGATGAACTCCTCTGTCTTCTCTCCAGTGAGCCCGAGCTTATTTGCTCTGTATTGAGCTCTGCTTCATCTGCTATTCAAAGCAACTTGGAGGCAAATCACTTATCACTAATTGCTATCTGTTCACCGTGCTACGAAAATGTACACATCAGTTTTTAGGGCACTTCTCCTGTATTTCATTTGTAATTTAAATTAACTCTCAAGTCAATATGAAACATCCCTCTTCAGCTCAGTGAAATGCTCTTAATTATTTTTGTAGTTATAGGAGCTATAAAAATCAATGTCATTATAAAGACAAATACATTTTATGCAAGTCACAGAAAATACTGTTACAGGCATGTCCCCTTTTCAACATCTATTTTGTTTTTTTTGTGAGAAAGAAGCCCTTCCATTAAAAACACAGTTCTGTCCGTTCATAAATCACAAGCTACCTGGAAAGTTTTCTAAGTGAATTAACCAGACCTTGCAAAACTCCAAATTTAGGCAGTGGAAAAAAAAGATGTTTCAAGTGGAGAAAGGCCATGCTTTTATGCTAAAGCAGAATTTAACTGCACAAGTTTGACTAATACCCAAGCTGTTTATGAATCAAGAGAAGACTCATCCTCACAAAGCACTTCTGAGTCAAACTCATCGAGTAACTGTCAAAAAAAAAGCTCCACTGATACTTCTGAATATTTATGCCATGTCACACTGATGGGCTGTAGAAAAATCACTTAGTTGAGTTAATCTACTATGGTTTTATGAACCAAAGGAAAAGAGAGGTACATTCTACGTCATATTCTCAATCCCACTTTTACACTACTCCATCAACAATCTCAGGGAGCCAGGCTGCATTTAGCTCATTCATTCATCTGAAGAAATAAAACCAAGTAGGAGAGAACCACAGAAAGAGATTGCGAAATGGCCATAGATGGAGGAAAAAAAAATAAAAAGTATGTAAAGGAAGAGAGGAAAACCATACCACCATGGACTAATAAATACTAATAATAAATTAAAACCTTCAATTTTAAAAATAGAAAAACTACAAAGAGTAAAGGGTCTGAACCAGGGTGGAGTAGGGAAGAGCTTTGGGAGACAGGAACTGTTGTTGCAGTGATCAATCAGGATCTGTCCTAGCCCCTCACACTGACCCATGCTTTCACTGAAGAGGGTTTATCCATGAGGCTGAAAAGCTTCAGAGGAACAATTTCATATATTTATTTCTTGGCAAGAAGTGACTCAAAATCCAAAAGTTCCTAACTTCCCAACAAACTGGAGAGTGGAATAAGGAGCTGACATTTATTGGGATTTGCTTTCCCATTTTTGTTTCCTCCTTGTGACATTATCTCCCTTGCTCCGTTACCATTTAAATGTAAATCTATTTGGTGTGTTTTATGGTAGTAACTGCAATTTAGTATTGTAATACAGAGAGTCCATTTAAAGCTCTAAGTGCTCCCAAAAGGTATCTGTCATACTGCCACGTTTTATTATTCTCAAACATCATTGAGAGCAGGGAGAGGGCCAATTCTCACATTATGCTGCTTTACACCCGGCTTTCTCCCCTGGTTCTGCAGGAAGCTGCAGATCTGTGCACTTTTGGATATGCTCTTGATCTCATTGATGCTCATAAAAAAAAGAAGGAAAAAAAAAAGGCAATTTTACTTTTAGGGTCATTAATACTGAAATGTAAAGTATTTGTTTCAAACTACTTCCTTTTAAGATACCCAAATTATTTAAAAGGATCTCTTTAAGCACCTCTTTTGTCTCCCCAGCAAAACACCCAAGCTCAGGATTCTACATAAAGCTGGTGCACACAGGCAGTGCAGCCTGCCTTGAAAGGGTCAGGTAAGTCCCCATCAGCCAACAGCTGTCATCACATGCAGCCTTTTATTGGTGACTCTAAAATGCCCTGGGCCATCAGGGTCAGCAGATAATGCTCAGAGTATCCATTTCAATGACAGGATGCACAGGCAGATTTTAGCATCTCCTTTGACTGAGGTCCAAGGCTGCTTCAGGTGAGGATGACTTCCCTGCTGCACACTGCATCGCTGTGATAGCTGGCTAATCAAAAATAGCTGCAGTAATTATATGATCACCCTTGTGACAGAATTTGTGAGATTCAGCTTTCTGATTTAACACCAAGTATTGCTTAAATATTCACGTGCAAATAGCAGAGCATTTATCCCACTTGGTACAAACACAATCTTGGGAATAAAAGACTCAGGGAGGAAATTTACAGCTAACAGAATGCAGAGTTTGAAATTTTTCCCTATGACTGAAAATTCAACTGTTATTTCCCTTAGTCCACATTAGGCAATTGTGAGAAAAAAAAAAAAATGTTTCTGTAGTCGATGCATGAAGCAAGTTCTCAAGAAAGGCTTTTGAGAAAATACTTTGCAAATTGGTAGACAGTAGGAAATGCTGGGATGTTTATGCATCTCCTTGAAAAATACATGAATTTAGAACAGGAGAACAACTCAGAAGTATATGCTCTTACGAGTTCCTTATACAGTATTTTAGCCCTATATACAAGTTAGAAACCCGTAAAGCCAAGTTTATTTCCTAATATAAAATGCCCATGGTCACATGATGCTCTAATTTGTGTGGGATGACCAAAACCTGCAGCACCACTATCACAAATCAGATCAGTTTTCATGTTCTTTACCATCCAGAGGATGGCAGATCAACTGATATTGTTCTCCCATACAAACACAATAAGTTAATGAGATTATTATCAAAATTACTTGGTATCCTGAATTCTATCCCTCCAACCAAGAGCTTTGTGGTTTCAGTAAATGCTCACTAAAACATAAACAGGTTTTGCAGCCCCAAAGTCCATAGGCTGGGCTCAGTTTCCACCTCACTTTTGTTTAAGTTGGATTTAGGTGTTTCAGTGCTCATGCGACTCAAAGCAGTATCTTCTCATTTGTATGTGTCTGACCTCATTGAATTCCATTTTTTTCCAAAACCTCAGAGGTAAGATACAAATGTCAATACAAATTAAACTCTGGCCAGTGTAAATCTCTTTTAGTCTTTTACTTCTTTTTAAAAGAAAACAATGTGCGAGAAAAGAAAGAAACAAAGAGAGAGGCAGGCTTCAATCTCCAGTCACTTCAGTTTGAAAATAACCATTTAACTAAAAATAAGTATTATCCTGAGTATAAACAGCCACTAATGATGACCTTCCACTAATGATAAATGTGAAAATTATCATTAATGGTCAAATGTGCACAACTGAAATTTCCCTATCCTATGAAAATTCTACCTATGTCTTATAAATTTATGTCTTATAAACAACCAGAGCAGCTTCTCATTTAATGTCTTTGAATTTAGTGAGTCTGTAGAAGAGATTTGTAAAATGGAATTTTTACAATAAACATAGATTCAGATTCTTTAATTTTACTGACAATTACTTTAAAAAAGGACAGAGATTTTCCATGCAGCTAAGAGAGAAACCAGTGGCATTTTCTGAAGTGCCTGTGTAGCACTTCAGCCTTCTCACTGCTGAAATCAGAACAATTAGGTATAAACAGAAGTAGACTTCCTAATTTTGAGCAACAAAAATCCTATGCCCATCTTTTTTACCACAGTACTCTGTGTCTCCAATTCATAAATATGCGGGATGTATTTAATGCGCATTGGGACAGGGAGGTTTTGACATCACTTCTTCCAATTTTTGTTCATCTTCCAAAAAACCTTAGCAGAACAAGCAGACCATGACAGTGGGAAATCTGGGAGCAGCATTATTCTCTTCTTCCATCCTCCCTCTTCCTCTCAGATCTGCTGTGCTGCCTCCCACCACCCTCTTGTGCCCACAGCACAAACCAGACACATCCAGCCTCCTCTATTTATTTCTCAAGCTATTTAACAGCTCCTTGCAGTAACTTTTCCTGTTTTTCCCAAGGATCTAATCACACTTCAGGAGACCTTCAGCAAGCGTCAGCTGCCGTACTCCAAGTGAAGGATATATTACAGGGTTTTTGTCTTTATAAAGTTTTACAAAAGCTACATGCAAGATTGCTGCCTGCCTTTTCCGTCAGAGCTGATAAATAATCAGGGACAAAGCAACAGCTTTCTGCTGTAGAGTTTACAGCTGCAACTCCCTAAAGTCTGGAAATTAAATGGCTGTGCTGGCAAAGGATGAGACCTTCACTTCTGATTCCCCTCAGGTTCAACTCTGAGCTTTCAAACCCCTTCAGAGCACTCCCTGCTCCAGGGCTCAGAAACCCCCACTGCTGAAAGCTCCTGATGCCCCTGCTCCCCCTCTGCCCCCAGCTACCTCTCCACATGGTGTTACTTTCATAAAGAGTTGAATTTAACAATAACAACTGCTGCACATCCAGAATCCCACTCAGTTAAATGCCAGGGCTGTTCTTAGTTCCAGATGAAATCGTATTTTCAATTTTTATTTCTTGGCATTGGGGGAAGAGGAAAGAAAGGAAAGGGATGAAAATATACTCTTAGCAGATTTTTCTAAAATACATGAATAACCTTCATTGCTCAGAAAACATGAAATAAATTACATTCTACAGTAAACTGTTAGTAAGAGCTTGAAACAAATTCTGCTAATTGCACTTTTCAGAAAAAAACCCTGCGGTTAAGATAACTAATCAGCTGGGAATATTGTAATCTGGCAAAGAAAGCTGTCAACTGGGGGAGGAATTTTTAGCATTGCTTATGAGCCAGAATTAGGACAGCTACAAATGGTTCATAGTATTTGGAAATATTGGAGGAAAGTTTAAGTAGGTTAAAAAAGAAAGAAAGAAAGAAAGAAAGAAAGAAAGAAACTTAAAGCTATGACCAGCAAAACAAGATGGTTGGGGGGAGTAATTTATATCTTTAGCACTGCACACATATACATAAGCACTGCAAACACACACTGTACATATATTTAATGCTAAAATCCAGGTTTCTGATATTCCACTATTTTCATTTTCACTGGAGAAAACCACATTAGTCCCTTGTGCCTCAGTGTAAAACCAAGTAAAAGAGCAGGGAAAATAATTGTTTCTAAAACTTTGAAGTACGCTTAGAGATTTCAGTGCCTAGAGATTCTCAGGAAACTAAAGAAAAAGTGACTGATTGACAGTTAAAAAAAACAACTCAAGAAATTGATGAGACGTTACACTCAGATCTTTTCAAGAAATCCCTACTGCTGTTTTCTTGTCTCCAGTCCCAGCTCCTACATCCTGCCCCACGTTCCACTGAAAGAAGGATGGTTCAAATTGGTCATAGGGATTTTTCTGCTGTGTTATAGAGCAATAAAAACAGGAAAATAATGCGTATCCTGATAATGAAAACAAAAACAAACAAACACCAACCAAAACTCACATCCCTGTTAAGGAAACTTCCCTGTCCCACTGTCCACGTCACAAAAGGGGTGAAACCATTCTCACACAAAGATTAAACAGCAGAGACCCAACTGATGAACATTTGAGAGCAAAATGAAACCTACTGAAAAGTGTTACCAAAGCTTCAGTCACCTCTGTTTTCAACAGAAAGAACGATCACCAAAATAACCCTCGTGTGTTCTAATTTAGCATTTTTATATCTTACATAGGTATGTATTATTGATACAGAAAAAGGATTGATAAAGAAAAAGTGTCTGGTCCTTGCTCTGAACAAAATACAGTACATGGTACAGCCTAAAGAATTCAAATGGATGGAAGTTGCACAGAAATGTGGCGTCTCTTGCTTGACTAGTTAATATAATTTTGGAGTAAAACTCCACAGCAAACAGATTAAATACAGAGCTTTTTTGCAGATAGCTGGTATGTACAAGGCTTGTATTTTCTATCTATATCAAACTACAGATATTGCCTATGCCTACAAAATATGAGTATTCAACCTTAAAACAGTAAAATTAGTGAACATGATGTTATATGACAGTGCCACTTCACTTTTCTTCTTATGGAGAAACAAAAAAAAATAACTTTAGATATCCATGCATATTTAAGGAGTTCCTCAGACTTTTAGTTCTTCACTAGGGTAGATGAAGTATTTGTACTCAAGGCTAATAAGCTCATCAGGGGAATAACCACTAATGATTAAAAGTCAGAAAACAAAATTTGCAACATTGAATGGCACTCAGGCTGAAGTGATCCGGCACATTTAGGAAAGATCACATCCCAATTAACTAGAATATTTAAGGCATTTATGGAAATGTGTAGTTCTGTTGCTCAAAAGTTAATGAATAGATTCCATATGATTACAAACTGGAGTAGTTGCCTGTGTGTATGTTATATGATATCTTTATTAAAAAATTATTATAGGATCTATACTAAAACTGAAATATTATCGAAGGAAATCTAGAGCTTCTAAATTAAAAGTAATAAAATAATGGCTAACATGAGAGAGAAAGAAAACTAATGAGTTGCATTAAGTAAATTATGTGTGTTGGTACAGGCATAAAGCAAAGGAAAAAAATTACTTCAATTGACTTTACTCCAATCTAAAAGCAGTAATGCAGATCTATAAGAAAAAAAAAAAAATTACTCAGACTGGAGCTAGGACAGTGCCCTGATGGAACAGGGAAATGCTGATTAGAGAAGGAGCATCAAGGTCATTTTCTAATTGAAGACTAATTGATTCCAGCCCACTGGAATCAATGAAGCCTTTCCCAATGACTCCTGTGGCAGCCAAAGGAATCTCCCCCAGCCAGGGGTGCAAACCCAGCCACAAGCCACTCATTCAGCATGGGTCACACCAGGTGGCCTTGATGCTTGGTACTTTGGCTTACTAAAGATAACAGAACTGTAAACTTCTAGTAAAATCCAAAAATTATATGGCATTCACGCTGGAGATTTAAATAAAGAATCTACAGAATATCCAAAGAAAAAATGTGTCTGGCTACCATAAACAAAAGGACAACGAGGTGTGCTGCACACAATGATGCAGGAGTTCACCCTGATGAAAGATGGGCCAGCACAAGCAGCGTCTATTAAATGCAATGTTTTTGTTCTGGATCTCCCATACATTGGCATAGTCAAAGACTTAGATGGTAACTGCTTATAAAAAAAAAAATGAGTCACTTCTATTCCTACTACCAGAACACCTTTTCCCCCTGTGTAATTACTATTTCATCCATCTCCTGCTTCTCCAGTTATTCCTTGCTTTGACTGTGACTCAAATGATATTTGAGTGACTCGAGTTGATTTGTCTGTGACTCAAGCTCAGCTTTTTCTGAACACACTGAAATGAAGTCCCATTGTGGGGACGAGTTTGTTGCTTTTGTTGCCTCTCTCAGTGAGTCTCCTTTTATCTCTTACCCCACTCCTGGTGACAGTTTGTGGTGCAGCTGGAGGTGCATTGACCATCACCACAGGACTGCCAGTCACTGCACTTCCCAAGAGCACCTCCAGCTTGCTGAAGGGAAATACACCGAGCACAGAATTTAGGAACTGCCCACTGACAATAAAGTTGACACTGCACTGGACAAGAAATGGATTTGACATTGCATACAGTGACACTGGAAGCACTTTGGTCATTAAAGGAGGGTCTGTGTCCATTAATGCTCCGTCCATCTATGGGGATTATCTTTATTGTATCATTGTGTTTTATCTGTTTCTGATTTTCTGTCACTGCAAAAAAGTTTCAATAAAGGCTGTTTTGGATCCAAACTCTGAACAGGTAAATGTGCAATGTCAAAAGAAAAACCAAACAAAGAATTAAACCCCAGCACTGCACAACAGTCAGCCCAAGCTGAACCATTCCCACCTCTGGAGCCTGCAGCCTTGTGTTTCTGTATTTGATTCTATTTTTCTGTCTCTGTTGAACAATTACAATTATTTATACTCCCATCTTCTAGTTAGTACCCTTACTGCTGATACAGAGATAATTAAATCACCTGCAAAACGTATTCAGGTTTTACTGGTAATGCAACAGGAACACAAGAATGTATATTCTGAGCGTTTTTGACAGAAACATCTCTGTTCCATCAGAATTAGCAAGTTTGGAGCTCAATATGTACAAGATGCAAACTCCCACATCCATGTTCCAGGTCAGCTCTAGAGAGCAGAGCCCTTGGCATCTCAGGATTGCATGAAAGAGGTCCCAGGGCCCCATGTTCTGAGGGAACAGAACGGGATGAGAAAACAGTAAGAAACTTACAAAGGAGTTGGAAAACAACAAGAACAAAATAACCAAACCCAGGAACAGTTAAATAGAAAGATTTTGAGCAAACTCTTAAAATTAGCATGCTCCTAAGTAATTTCAAAATATCTGTTCTAGGCTGCTAAGAAGCAATCAAAAGAGGAGATATTACAAAGCATGGATGTAGTGTTTATACAAAGGCCACTGTTCACCCTCTGAGGCAGAAATCATTTCTGGAGGGGCCAGGGCATGCAAATGTATGAGCTCTGAGTCCAAAACCACAGCCAGATGTTGCAGAATTGTCATTAAAATCACATGAAGAGGCACTGTTTGCACAACAGTTCCATCCCAGAATCTCTTGACTGATGCTTGAACAGCAGCCCAGTTTGCCAACTGGCACCAGGTTAGGGAGGCTCCTGAGCAAATTGTCATTCGTGTCATCTGCCGGTTCTTATGGATGCAGCACGCTCCATTCCCCCTTCCCCACCCCCAGAGCACAGGACAAATACAAGCTTGTTCTGGAAACAACAGAATCACTTTAGATTCCACCCCCTTGCACCCTTTCCACTGTGTCCCCGGCGCTCCCCGAGCTCTGAATGCTCTGCAGCACGAGGAAGGCTGTTCCCAACGTGCGCTGTACCAGTGCAACCTGCTGTACCTCAGCCTTCCTGCTGCTCCTCCACAGCTTCCCCTCGTTTGCTCTACCTTGTAGGACCTCAACTTCTAAAGCAGTTAAAGCTCTCCCGGGCCTCTATGGACAGCAGAGAAGAACGACCAGGGAGTGGAACTTGCTCTATCTCCACCCTGTTCCGCTTCACAGGGAGAGCTTTTACGATTTTGTACACCAGATGGACTCTGGAAACTCCTTTCTGCAGGAGGTCATAACTTATTTTACACAAAGGTGTCTGTGTTCAAGTCTCAGAGGTGAAGAGAAATTATTGTGTGCCCTATCTAGTTTAGTGGGAATTTTAAAACTACTTGTGCTTTGTTCTCCACAACCTTCAAGCAGGAATAATAGGTAAATAGGACCAGTTTGTTTTGGAAAAGCCATCACCTTGAATAAAAACTAGACGTTACTGATTTGGAACAAACTATAGGATTAGTCCCAGCAAGGATTTTCTTTTTTTTAATAATTTTTCCTTTTTTTTTTTTTTTTTTTTTTTACTAAATGACAGCTGTAAGTGATATCAGAATGGCATAGACACCAAGAGTATAGTTATCCCACAGATAAAATATTCAAACTATGACTTTAAAAATGAAAGACATTAGTTGCACTGGAATAATAAGTTTTCTCTGAATCTAATATAATTCCCACTGAAACAGATTTCCTGAACTGAAAAATAGATAGTTGAACACTATTCCACTTGAAAAATTTTTGAAAGCAATTCTGTAAAAGGAATTCCTCCATAAACCACATTCCTGCTTCATTAACCCTCACATAGTTACAAAAAAAATATAATGTAATTATTAACCTTAACAAAGATTAAATCATGTCTGCAGAGACCCTAAGGTATTAAGAAGTGTGGTAGGACTCTGAATATTTTTTCATTTAGTAGGTTCAATTCCTTTTCAAAGATTTAATACCTGTGACACAGACACATTACAGGAAACAAATACACGAAAGGGATGTATGAAAGGAAAAGCCAGAGGATGAAAATATGAAAAGTGGACTTTTCTTGTTTCTACATTACATTGAGAAAAGCTGTTTTTTACTGAAACACTGATCCTTCTTTTCCCCCAAACACCCCCCAAGCAAACTGGGTCACCCAGAGCCACGGAAGGGGCAGGATTTGGGCTTTCAGTCTCAGGGGGTGAGGGCACAGCACCACAGGCACCGGTGCTGCCAGTACTTGCCCCAGCAGAGATGCTCTCTGGGCCTGCAGCAGCTCACCTGCCCAAGGACAGGCTTGGCTGGCCAAGATGCTCTGCAGAAACCAAATTTCAAACCTTCCTTCGGCCCATCCCCTTACCCTGGCAGGGCAGGATGAAGGGGAAGGCAGGATCAAGAGACTCCTGAGTTAAAGTTAAAAGATTCTAAGTCTATCATAACCTAAAGGGGAGCAGTAGAAAGTGAACTGAAATGTTGAAGGAGGTGAAAAGCCATTTATGATTAATGAGCTTTTTATTTTTCATCTTTCCATAACTTCAATTAAAACACAAAAAGCAGATATGAAATGCAGCCCTTTGTGGCACTAAGATGAAAGCATGCTGATGCTTTTCATTCCATCCCAGTGCCCCTACACCATACCTCTGCAATAAGTTAGTCTTTTAAAAGCTGTCCTGGGCCACATCAGAAAGGTCTGAGTGTGCATCTCCTCTTCCTTCCACTCCACAGGCTGTCCTGTGCAGCATCTCTGAGCAAGGCAATCTCCTCGTGCTGGCTGGCACTGCTCCATGGCACAGATAATATTCACTGGGTCGGCATCAAAAGAGAATTTTGAGTCAAAACTCACATTCAAGACCCAGCCAGCCAGGACAGTCAGCTAATGATGACTGCCTCACTTGGAGTCCTGTTCCAGTGAATGCCAAATCCTCACTCTCCAGCTGCCACCAGAATTTCCTACAGAACCCAATGCGTCACACGCCCTCCGCAGAGCTGAGCGCCATCCCTGCGAAAGCAGCTGGGGGAAGCTGCCAGTTTGAGTGGCAGCTGAGCTGCCTGCTGAAGATCTGGAGCCTGGACTTACACTTCTCAAGTGACAGGCATCTGTCTTAATTCTGTGCATGCAGCCTTTAATTGTTGTGGAGCCTGGCAGCTCGGCAAGCAGCCGTGTCAATGTCCCGCTCCAGCGGGGCGCGGCCGCGGAGCCGCACGCGAGGGACGGCGCTGGTGCGTGCCCAGCATGGAGCAGCCAGGGAATTCCTGTGCCAGCTGGAGCTTCTGACCTGTACACAGCACAGAAAGTGAGTCCTGGGCAAGCAGAGGGAGGATCACCTCTGCTGGAAGCAGTGGAGTAGCTCCATTTGTAATTCTGGAGGGTGAGAAAGCAAACGGGGATTCTCTGGGGGTGATGCGCTCCCCACTGCTCCCCCCTTGTGTAAAACTTACTAGCACAGCGTAAGAGACCTGCTGGAAACAGGAATGTAAAGTTCCAGAAGGCAAATCTGTAAAACCACTCAGGTCCTGTGACCCATTAGGGACTAGGGCTGCAAGCTGAACGTTGCTCTCATTTTCCAGCTTTCTGATGTTTTCATTCTTGTGATGGAGTTTCTCACACTGCTTTTTGTAAACATGCACGTTTTTCTGTCTTTTTGTTTTTCATTCTTTCTCCTGGGAGGAGAAAGGTTTGATGGACTTTGTCTTTGACCAGTGTGGTTGGAGAGGTGGTAACTTCACCTTCCAATCGATGGTCGTTCCCAAAACTCTATATAATACGAAAATCAAAATAAAACTTTCTTCTTCCTTGCCTTCTCTCAGTGTGGCTCTGCTGTGTCTCTAACACGTGTTATGTGTTAGTGTGACAGCTGAACTTTGCTTTTCCCAATCCAATCTGTTCCTTCTGGACCTGGGACACTGGACTGGGAGACAAAGCCATTTTTGCAATAACTTTCTTTTCAACTACATCACCCCTTGCGCTTTTCAATATAAAAAGAAGGAGCACCTTGCTGATACACGATAATTCCTTTTGTGAGCCTGAGGTTTTGGCATTGTGCTTTGAACAGCAACACCTGGGAGATCTGCATTAAAAAGTGTAGGAAAAACACAGTCCCTCGAGGGAGTTTAGATTGCAAATTACTGATGTGCTAATAAGATTCTTTATGTACAAACAGGAATAAAGAAATGAGGAATATAGGCAATATCAGTAGGATACATACAGACAAAATTAAATAACGCTGTGGGAGTAATCCTCTGTAAAAGACATACTTTGGGGCATTTTATTCCTCTCTGCTTAGTTAAATAAATGAATTGCCTAATAGAAAGTCAGAAATATAGTCTTCTTTTTTTTTTTTTTTAATTTAACTAATGCTTCATTTTTTAATTGCTTAAAGAGTCTAATTTTTCCAAAAGTACCTATGCAATCAAATATGCTGGAGCTACAAAAATTCTTCCTCATATATTATTTTAGAAAGTTCTCCAGATATGAGCTAAACTTTAAAAGCTAAAAATATGAAAAAAAGAAGGCAGGAAATGCTGCTTTTAATTCCACTGAAAATTGCTATATGCTTAGATATTGATATGAATGAATATTCAATTATTCAATGTACCTAAAACCTCAGAAAAAATACAAAGGCACATTTGTGTCCTTTATTAATCTGGTTTCTCAGTTCTGTTTTGCTTATTTTAGTTAACCAAGCCTGCTCATAATAAATTTTGTCCTTCCATTAGGAATATCTGCTTCTCTAAGAGCACATGGACTCAGGATACTGAAGATATAAACTCATTTTTAGTTTTTGTGGCACAGGGCAGAAACCTGTTTCCAATCTTAAGCAGCACAAACCCTAAAAAAATCTTAGTTTTACTTCTGAGAAGGATATTTCTCATGTAGAAATAATGATGAGAAAAACTTCTATATTGATAACTAAGAGGGGTGTCAGACCAAAAAAAGAAAAAAAAAAGTGTCAGGAAAAAAAGAACAAAGAGCACAGTCTGGGGTTAACACCAGACAGAATCTGATGCACAAGTTCAAGGGGGCAGGTTCACTCAAGACTCTAAAAACCTGAGATGTTTCCTCTTGCTCTATCCACAGTGTTCTCTCTTTCAACTTTTAAGTAACATCAATCATTTTCCGGCATTAAACATTTAAAAAGTATAAAAAAATAAAAGACTGATTATGTTGTGGGTTTTTAATCAGCATAAGTGATTTAAGTCATCCATTGGCATCAGAGAGAAAAATAATAATAATAATTTACAGGGCCCTTCTTGTGATGATTTTTTCTTTTCATTTCTTTCCGGAATCACACAAAGATTAAACCAGGAGTGATTGGGAAGTTGGTGATACATTTCAAAACTACAGAGCAGTTTTAATTTCTGAACTGATGCTTCAGTCACTGGCTGTCACATAAAATCCAACATGTCAACTGGAAGAGCAGAAAGAAGTCTCCCGTTTAAAAAAGGCTTTCTCCTTTTTCCATATAGTTTCAATTTTTTCCTCTTTGGAACAGTGTAACAATGAGTGAGTATTTCTTATTTAATTGGAAGTTTAAAAAGAATGGAAACATTTTATATGTTACATAAATCAGAGCAAGAGATTGGAGTTCCTCTCTGCAAGATTTTTTTCCAATTTCCAAGGGCTTGAAAAGATGGAGTTTTCTAATATGTAAAGTTCTTAGAAACTATTTGACTTTGACAAAAGATTTTTTTTTTTAATCCTGGGATATTCTAGAAGACAAATAACTTTTAATATTGTAAGAAATTCAGTGTAATTCAGCACACTAACCCACGGGCATATGGTCTTTCATAGTATGCTACACTTTGCTGGTCTCGATGTACTTAGGACTGATGTCTGAGCATCTTCCTCCAATTTACTGGAAAAAAAACATATTTTCCCCCTTTTTAAAATAAACTCACAAAATTAAAAATTCTACTAATTACATTTAAGTACCTGGTAATAGTTTCCTAATTATTTTCCACCTTCAGTCATTTGTAGCCTCATACCATTGCTATTAATGAGACATCATAACAGCTTAAAAACTGTATTAAAAGTGATTTCCTTTAGCTACAAGAGCAATACAAATCCATATGGATGGTTATTTGGTTATCCTGTGTGGAGTATTTCCAGAAAAAAAATATTTTTGGTTCCTCATCCAAATACTGCAAATCCTGCTTGTGTTTCTTCTGCCTAATAAAGGACAATTATCTCGGTGAAGGAAGGCATCTTTGGCAGGAAACAGACTGAAAAGGCTTGCAAATATCACTTTTCTGAATTCACAGCCTTCACTTAAGGCTGGACTGGAGATTTTTTTTCTTTCATCTCCCTCCCACAGCCAGGTTCCATTTTTCTCTTTTCTAGTCTTGAGAGCATCCTCCCATTTCAACATCCCACTCCTTTTACACCTCCCTTTTATTTTTGGGGAAAAAAAATAAAAGAAAGGGGGAAAAAGCAGTTATGCAGTAGTGGGATTTCAACAGCTACTACGTACATGAAAGCAAAGAAACAGCCAGCAGGGAAGGAGCCAGAAGTGAATGGATTCAGGATCTGCTGAAATCCCGCTCCGGATCAAGCGCTGCTGGTGCTGGCTGGGGGAACAGGAGCTCCCAGGGGTCAGCGGGGCCAGGACAGGGAGCCTGGGGCTGCTGCTGCAGGGGCTCCCCTACAGCAAATCTGGGCAGAAGCCCTGGAGGCAGCTCAGGAGCCTCACACCAGGGACAGGATTGCTCATTTGCCTGCCTTGTCTGAGCTCAAGATCCGCCTGCAGGGATGCTGAGAGCTGTCCCTGTCCCAGGGCAGTGCCAGCACAGGCAGCAGCCTCTCTAACACACCCTTGCTGTTCTGGCACTCAAACTTCCTCCTCGCTGCTCTGCCCGCGCTTGGCTTGCGCGGGGACTTCATCCATTATTTATCAGAATGAAACAGTGACTCCCCAAGGCCTCTCCAAAAAGGACAGGAGATTAAGGGAACAGGAGAGCTGGAGGTGCTAAAAGTGCCTCTCAGAAAAAGCAGCAGGATCTGCGTCTGTCCGCACAGTTGTTCAGAGGGATGAAATTCCTGATGCGTTTTCCATTCCGTTACATGGCTTTGGGATGCAATTTTCTATGTAATTAAGAGATCCAAAAGCACCACATCACTGGTTTCAACAGAATTTAGGTGAAAACCATTCCTGACCAAAATACCCATCACACCGACAAACAACTCTGCCTCCTGTGCTACAATGTAGTGTAAACAATGAGTAGCTACAATTAACAGCAGAACATTTACACATGAGGAAAAAATAATGTTTGGTTAACACAGCACTGGAGCTGTAGATGATTTATTAGAAGGACTATTGTTACAAAAAATCTGTACCGATCAATTTAAAATAACCTTGTAAAGCTTAATTGCTATCTTACATGAGTAATGAATTGAACAAATGTCAGAGCCCAGTAAAAGTGTCTTTTATCATAAATCAGGATTCCACATACAATAATTATCCCATTAATGCTGAATGAAATGCTTATTGAGTTTGTTTAGCATGCACTGTAAGTGGATAAAGTGACCAGGAATACCTAATAATTTCCTGACAGGCATATTCAAAAAAATATTACTTTGAAAGGGAAATTATAATTTATAAAAAAGTACTATACAGAAGATAGTACTATACAGAAGACAATTTAAATAGAAGCAAAAGTATGGTGTCCTAAATTCTCTTTAACATTTTCTGAGTTTAATAAATAAAAAACACACCAGCAAACTCCAGCATCTTCCAAAGGCAAGAAGGCTCAATGTTTCATTCTGGTTTAGTTCTGTCTTACGAGATAAAAAATGGAGCAGTTGCCAATTTATCTAACTTAAAAAGTCCCAGACTTGCCAAGTATGCTGTGATAAATAGTTTTAACTACCTTCTGCTTATATTTTATTATAGGACATGACAAAGGGATTTGTAGATTAAGTCTTCAACTTTATTTGTGATACTTTGCAGAAGATAGATAAGAAGGGCACTTTAGAGGTTTAGTGTGAAAAATACAGTTACAAAGGTAAACAAACAGCAGAACTGTATTTTACATAGAAAATATCTATGGGTTTAGAAAAGCCTTTAAAGAAAGCTCAGCGTTGTTGCAAGCACTGAGCAATGCCCTAAATAACCTAATATAACCTAAATGCCATGATTTTCTTGCTTTCTGAAATGCATCTGTATAGATTCTCTCTACCTGAGGAAGCCACGTGTAAGCACACAGCTGTCTCAGCCTGGGACTCCGAGGGAAGAAATCCTTTGCTATGATATGTGAGAGGAAATGTAGCCAAACACACAAATGTGCCAACAATCCAATTCAATGAGCTGTGCACAGCTGGAACACTCCTAAGGCCCACACACAGCCACAATAAAGGGACACCATCAAAGCTGCCATCTCCTCTCCCCTTTCCCTTCCCAGGCTCAAACCCATCACACACTTTGCTCGTGTGGGTTTCAAAGTGAGAACTGCTTTTCACATTTTTCTCTCTGAAAATCACTGTGGCACGAGTCTTGCCTCTCACTGATCCAGGCCACCACAAACCCTGCAACAGCCTCTTCTGACAACGTCACACTGCTGTGACCAGTGAAAGAAATCCATGCATCTCTATTTGCTACCTTGGAAATTAAAGACTCTCTAGAAAGCCTAGAAAAGCTTACAAGTGTGCCTCCTGCTTCATTAGCAATTTATGTGCCCCAGTGATAACCATTATCATTAAATCATTAGCATAAATCATTACCATTACATGGTCCTTGCCCTCATCCTCTAGAGCACACGAACTGATCCTGCATCATTACAGAAAGCTTTCAAAACTCATTTATTCTTTATTATTATATATATTACAATATTTTGCACAACATATCAGGTGGGGTACTTCATGTTGGGAGACACTTTTTGCCTGATATAGAGCAAATGGTGTCCAAGTTATTAGGAAGCTTACATTACCTTTTACCTGCTACAAACTGCAACTCTTCTCCCACCACCTCAAGCAGTGGTTTTACCTGCCAGTTTTAAGAAGCCCATGTCCCAAAATGATGACTCTGGAAGTACATGATGATAGCAAGTCAGGAAGAACAAACAATAGTTTAATTATCATAATATTCTGTCATCCTCATGGCAGAAGCCTGGCAGTTGCTACAAAACCATCATCTAACAAACTACTGCTCCTGAATCAACCCAGATTTGAAAAACAGTGAAAAAAAGCCTCAACATGTTTATGTAAACGTGGAAGGAAAATGTAGATGGGAGAGAAACTTGCCAAATATGAAGTCACCACAGGCTCTACCCCTGCCTACTATTTCTGGCACTCAACATACTTTGCTCTTCCCTTATATATGCTTAGATCATTTTGAAACCTGTTTTATTTTACAAGGTAAGTATCACTGTGATCTTACACATTATGAAATAAAAGTACTTACTGGAAAAACATTGGGCAAGTGTTTTACTGACACAATTTATTAAATTTTTAGGGAAAAAAAAACCCAGAAAACTGCCTTAAAGAGTATTCCTACAGCAGTAGAGGAGAAAGGTCTGTTTGTACAGGACCCTGTGCAGGGGATGCACACAGCCCCTTTCTCTCACCAGGACACATTTCCATTGCTGCTTTTCCCTGTTCATGGACTTCAGTGCTCTCTCAATAGTTTTGCTGCCAACTCAGGCTATGACTACAGGCAATCAAGTATTATCTTTCTTGGAACCCCCAAATATTGAAATTGTTCAAACAATCAAGTGATGATTGTGACCTACTTGAAAAATAACTCGTCACCAAGAGATAAGGTCATTCTGAAAGATGTCAGCCTGCTGACTCAAGCTCAGAACCTCTGTGACCCTCAGTGGTAGCTCAGTTTCTGTGAATTCCCTTGTGCAGCAGCATCACTGTTTGCACAGCGTGCTTTCTTGTTGGTGTTCTGTTAGAATTATGCCAACACTCCAGGCAAAGCACCTGCTTCTCTCCCCACCCTCACACACTTCATCTCAGGCACCATAAACCCTTTTCCAGAAAAAGCTATCACTACAAGAGACAGTTTTTGTATGTAGGGCTGGCTCTCGTGTGCCCACGTGTGTACGTGTCAACCCTCACCTGAATTACCTTTTAAGAGAAAAAAAATTAAGAGAAATATCTCCCATGTGATATCTGTGACATCTACTGGCAGAACTCCACAGAGGTTCCATAGCTGTGCTTTTTATTTCATAGGAGATTCTTTCATACAGGAACTCCTCCAATAGGTATTTATCAAATGCTGACAAGCTGATAAACTGATTAGACCACTGTTCACCACAAAAGCTGATGATATTCCTTCTTCCACCTCACTGCTAAACAAAAAATAAAACAAAAACGGGGAAAACACCAACCTTTCTTCCTTCCAAACACAACCTGGAAATAATAAAATATCAAACATTTTTCCTTTATCAATTTCTTTTCTAGACAGAACAATAGTCTTTTATGTGCTACTTTACATTTTGAAATCAAACAACGTATTTATGTTTCTTGTTTTCTACTCATGTTTCCACACTTCACAGATAAAAATCCTCAATAAATGTGGGACTAACACATTTCTTATCCACCCACAATTTGAGGAACTTCTCAGAGCAGCCTTAATTTGTGAGAATCTGTGTAAAAAGTCTCTGGGAAAAGTGTGAAAGCTCTGGTTATGTCATGCCAAAGCTAGTATTGCAATATAGAGGCCACATTTATATGGCCACACCTAACCAACCTTCCTTCAGGCCCTTCCTGGCTGAGTGATTAAAGAATTACATTTGCAACTCTATAACATTTTAATGGCATGACTGAAACCGAGCCTATCGCAGGCTATGCTGTCTCTCAAAATGTGGGATGAAAATTCTGTTGAAACAACAAAAATTGTCCAGCTGATTCACATAAGAAAAACAACCTGTTAAAACTCAAGAACCACAGAATTGCACAGAATCAATTAGGCTGGAGAAGGCCTCTGAAATCATTGAGTGTAACCTCTGACCAATATCAGACCACAGCACTGAGTGCCACATCCAGGATTTCCTTAAACACCTCCGAGGACTCCACAACCTCCCTGGGCAGCCCATTCCAATGTCTAAACACCCTTTTGGGGATTAAATTCTTCCTAATGTCCAACCTAAAGCTTCCCACTGCAGTCCATGTAAATATGAAAAAACAGTGATCAGTATCCTGTGCTATAGGTTACACAGACAGAAGGGAAAACGTAGAAGAGATTGAAGGTAATGCAAGACTAAAAAGAAAAGAGCACTGCTCATGAATGAATCAGGCCTAAAAAATAATAAAAAAATATAAGTACCAAAAAAAAAAAGTCAAATTTAAGGACCAGAATTCACATGGATAGACAGTGTTGATAAAAAACGTTGGGGATAACACAACATTGAACCAATGCCAACTGCAAAGCACAGGCTGTGCACCCCAGGCATATCCTGAGGCTCTGCCCTTCACCTCCAAACCACCTCCCTTTGAGAGGGGTCCAGGCAGAAACTCTTCCAGAACTGGAGGTTTCACCACGTTTCCACCACCCAAAGCACGGCCCTGGGCTGAGTGGCTGCCCTGGCATGCTGAGGCACTCTGGCCACCAGGCCAAACCCACAAAAATATAGCAGAGGCTGCCTCTGGAATTTGCCAAAAAAAAGCAACAGAAGAACCAGAATTGCATCACTTTGCAAGAGTTTGGAAGCTCACAAAACTACCTCCTGAGAGAACAAATCCTTCACAGAAGTAACTGGTGATATTGCAGCACAGAATGAATTGACTATTAGCCTTCAGCAAATGGGGTATTTATTATTTTTAAATCGTGCATTAGTGCTCAAGCAACAATGATATTTATACTGCACATTAAACCACAAGAGTAGAAAATGGTGAGCTAGAGCTGAGGCCTTAGATTAGTGATCTTGCATGCCCTGAGGGAGCGCGAGACCTAAACAGATGCACACATAAAGTAAATAAGATGCAATGGTACTGGGGAAATGATGCCAACTGAGTCAGCAATATGAAAACCCTACTGCATAGAAATGTCCTGTGGATGGACATCAGACTCCAATCTGAAAATACAGCTTGGGAACTGGAGAGATGTTATCAAAAGAGGGAGCAATGCTGAAACAAGAGCTCAGAACGCATCCAGGAAAAGCACTGAGTAGTTCTCTCACAGCACAGTGTCTAGAAAGCAGCACATAAAGCTCCTTGCAGAGCACTCAGAGTGAGCTGGCACACCCCAGAACGCTGTACCATCATGTTCTATTTCTGTCTTTGGAAGTTCTCCTCAGAGAACAAGCCAAAACATCAACATATCACTATTAAAAATTCCTGTTATCCTCCTACAGCTTTTAGCTTGTAGATATTAACAAAGATGAAATGCTTATCTGTTCACATAGAAAGGCAATTTTGACCTTAGTGCATTAGTGCAAAAACAAAATGTGCTGTTTTGATATTTACAAGATGCCAGAATTAGCTGTAGTTCATAATCAGCATCATGGCATCCATGCTAAAACAGCCTTCCAAAAGTCCCTCTGGAAGAGGAGAGAAGGGAAAAAGCAAGAAAAAACAGTTACCATTAGAGGATTTACAAACCAGACTTTAAAAAGACCAAACTGAGAACCTGAGCTCTGTAGACAAAGGGTTCACGAAGCCCAAACTAAGAGCAGGATTTGCATTTATGTCAAACCTTTCCCAAGACCAGCTAAAAGCCTGTGGTAGCCAGAGCTGCTGGGGAGGATGAATCCTGCTTTCCAGGGACCACTGGAGGTGCCACGTGGATTAGGGACAAAAAGCTGGTTTGCACAAGCCACGTTTGTCCTGATTTGCCTGCACACCCTCCCGGCTCTCTGGTGAAATCCGAGGCAGAGGACATTTACCTGGAGCTGGTTTTGCCAGCGCTGCTGTCAGTGAGCTCCAAGCACTCGGAGCTCAGGTACTGAGCAAAGCACACGTGCAGAAAAGACTGGTTTTAACTAATCTCTGAGTCCTCAACAACAACAAGCAGCAGCAACACAGTGAGCACTGCAGTGCCATCAGTGACTGGCTGTGCTGTGGGGGGCTGGGAGGCTCTGACACCCAGCAGGGAAACCATCCTCACCAGTGCCAAGCTTTTTATGAAACATCTCCCAGCAACACACCTGGCACAGCTCTGAGAGATTTCTAATTTTTATTTTATTCACTCCTTATTTCAGCAGCAAAGATCCTGCATGCCTTTAGAGGAATATTAATGAGCAGAAGACCCAACCCTGAACCCTGTGAAAGCTATTACTGTTTGCTCAGAGTAACTGGGCTGATGCCAGCTCAGTTGATTATATGGCCTTTGTTTGTTTCCCTGAAAACACGATGCTACAGTGAACCAGGGGATGTTAATGTATTTCCATGCCATGCTGCATTTGTTTTTATTGCCAGGACTCCTTACTTAATATAGCTGATACCTTCTTCCAGGCTGAGACATCTTAATGAGCTCAGCACAGCCATGCACGGAGGCCACACCAAAGATCACAGCCTCGTGAGCAGTTTGCTGGGGAGGGCATGGATCACTTTCCAAATGCTACTGCTGGCTGCAGACTAACTAATGCAGCTTTAACAAGCTGAAAATATCCTGCTAAAACAAATCTGTCATTACAAATAAGTAACAATAAAGTGGGCACACGGGGCAGTGCGTGTACCCAGGCCTTTGGGAATTAGCTTTGGTACTTGGCATGGAGGGTTTTGCATATATTCTTTTATTCTGGCAATTTCAGCTGCTCAAAGAGATCTTACTGTCAACCTGATGCATTAAAAGGCAAAATCCCTTCAGCACCCCAGGTTCATTAAGTGGTACCACTAATAAGGCTGTGCCTGAGAGGAGTCCTGCCCACCCCTGTGCACTGGAACAGCAGCACCCTGGGCACACCCTCTGATCTCAGCCTTGGAAAGATCACACAGTGCTGTGCTAGAGGATGCCAGCTGACCTGCAGGGCTACAGATGGACCACGCACACATCTCTGATCAAGGGCAAGATGCTCTCCCTGAAGGATGGGGCTCAGTCTCAGCCCAGCAGTGCAGCAGAGCAGCACAAGATCTGCTGTCAGGTTTAACTGAGCCCTGCACTCTGCAGCTCCAGGAGTGGGGCTCCTTACACAGGCACAAGTAGAATGGTTATAGGAACATGCACACACAGTAATGACGAGGCTCTTCCACACTGCTCTGAGAAGAGAAAGAAAGCTTTAAATTCAAGCATAACTAAAAGTGCATCTGTCACTCTAGCGTGCAACATGAAATGTAGGGACACAGCTGAAGGCAAGGCAAAGAAGAAGTCAACTTTATTTTGTTTTTTGCATTATATAGAGTTTTGGGAACGACCATCAATTGGAAGGTGAAGTTACATCCTCTCCAACCACACTGGTCAATGACAAAGCCCATCAAACCTTTCGCTTCCCAGGAGAAAGAATGAAAAACAAAAAGACAGTTAGAAAAACGTGCATGTTTACAAAAGTACAGTGTGAGAAACTAGCACAAGAATGAAAACATCAGAAAGCTAAAAAATGAGAGTAACATACATCCAAGGAAGTGCTGCTCTGCACAGCCACAAAAACATAAACAGAGATCAAAACCAAAAGGAGATCCCAACAGACACCCATAGTAAATCCACCTTAAATCCAATACCTCCTTCTGCCCTTGGTAACTTTTCACGTTGATTTTCCAAGTGTTAGAGGAGTTTTTCAGAAAAAGCCCCTTTCAATGACAGTCATACATGAAAAGAGTCAAAATCTGCTGATGTTCAAGACCAGCTTGGACAGGGCTTTGAGCAGCCTGGTCTAGTGGAAGGTGTCCCTGCCCATGGCAGGAGGCTGGAATTACATGACTTTTAAGGTCCCTTCCAACACAAACCATTCCATGCCCTTATGAAACACGGATTTCTTTAAAAAAATGGAAGTTTGAGGTAATTATGGGTGCTGCATCACTGCCTTTGCCTCACAGAACATTCCTCAGGTACAATTTTACATGTCTCTTGGCTTTCTTCTCCACAATGGAAAAGAAACATTCCCCTTGACTGTGCATGAAGTTTGTCAGCTCTTTACTGTCATACAAAAATCAAACTGAAAAAAGTAAAATCTCCCTTAAGAATCTGACAGTATTTTTTATACACTCAAAATTATAAGCCTGCTGGCAGCTAAAATGTGGCCACAAATGCAGCTGAGTCACAGGAAAAACAGAATAAACACACCGTGATTTATGGCTTTATGATTTACCCCAGAAAAGCCACTGAGCTGTCTAGATGACTGCAATTTTCTCTTCCTTTCTCAACTTGGATTGCTCCCAATTAGAGCAAACTATTTTAAGCTCTTTGAAAACTAATTCTTTAAAAAAAAAAAAACCAAAAAACAACAAAAAAAAACCTGTAGGATGCAGACAGGACAAGATAAAGCTGTTTGTCTGCAGGAAAAGGAGCTGAAAAGTGCTCGGTGGCAGGGCAGTGACTCAGGAGTGCCAGGCTCTGGGAGCTGTCCCTGCCTGGCAGCAGCACTCCATAATCCAGGCTCAGGTGGGAAGGCTGCTCCATTTGCATTGACCTGTGCAGGCTGGGAGAAGACTTGAAAACAGATTAGATCCTGCAGCTCCTCCATCTCCAGCTCTCCCTGCCAGGCCAAGGGCTCCTGCTGAGCCATTTGTCCTGCACAGCCTCAGGGGGGTTTCCAAGGGGCAGAGCAGCAGCAGGTCCCTGCAGCAGCAGCAGCAGCAGCAGCTGCACTCCCTCCCCCTGCCTGTGGCTGCATTATGGATGCTGGCCGTGTCACCACGGCGTGCTCTCATCTTTCTGGGTGCTGCTTCTGACAGCAGCGTGCCAAAAAACAGAGAGACCAGGCCTTAAAGGTCAAGGAATATAATATGCATCATTTCAACCTATCATCAGCTCGAAAAAAAAAAAAAAAAACCCCACAAACCTGCCAACCACCAAACCTCTTTTTCTTTAAGCTTGGATTAGTCAAAGTTGACCTTCTTCTGGCTTATTAAGGAACATTTATCTATTTCACATTTCCAGTTCTTGTAGGAAAATACAAAACATTAAAAAAAAAAAGTTTAAATCCATATACATGCTTGAACCAAGTAGCACCACACTTCACAGAAACATTAAATTATCCAAGTCCTTCTTCCAGCATCCCTTTCTGTGGCAGACTAAAGAACAGTGCTGTGAAATTGCTTCTTTTAATATTCTTGCTCACCTGCACCATCGGTGTGAGCAGTGCTGGTAAAAAGGGAGAGGAACAGCCCAAAGGCAGTCCTGTGCCCAAGCCCAGCACCAGGACTGTGCTCTCTCCTTCACAAACAGAATGGAAATCAAAAATGACCCCACCTTCCCCACAGCTCTGCATCCCACCTTGCATATTCACGAATTCATTCCCCCTCTAGCTAGTTCCCATTTTTCCTGCTTTGGTGACTTGACCCCAACAACCGAATCTGAAAACTGGAGGGGGAAATTCCCTTTTTTCTAAAAAACCAAAAAAGTATCGGTAGGATTTCTCCAGTTTGGGGATACTCAGCAGTGTGGGAAGTGTACTGCAGAATACTTCCTGTCAACAACACCAGATGTGTTTCTAGTAGAAACAAGTTGCTGGATATTTATTTATTGACATTTTGGATGACCTAACATTGTTATCTTTTGATCTTAATCATCTTAATCATTGGTACAATTTGTTATCTGAGTGAAGATCAAGGACCTTACCTGACCCCTTTTTAGAGTTATCAGCAGTGTTTATTGATAGGTTGGAATCCTGAATATGATTATGGAATATGGATATGTGGAATATGGAACTTCAGCTGAATAATTATGGCACAACTACAACTAAAAAATAGCAAAAGATTCAGTTTTGGGTCAGTATAAAACACTTGCAGAAAGGAAAAGGGCACATAGCTAAATCTATACTAAATGATCAATTTATAACAACTTAAACCCTCAGTGCATCAATTATTCCTGCAGTATAAATTCCTAAACTCCTGCTCCAGTCTCTATAAAATGGTTCCAGTGAATGCAGGATTTTTCTGTGTCACACAGCCTTGTGACAGTTCTGGACAGGTAATTCACAAGAGCCTGTTCCTCTGGCCTGGACACAGCAAGCACGACTGAAAGGCCAGAGGAAATTGCTTCAAGGACCAAGATTTAATGCACATGGACACAGAGAAGGAACTGTTCATCACCTAAATTGTTCCAAAACCCATCCTGTTCCTTAGGCTGAAGACAGTGGCTTGCTCATATAGAGCACATTTAAAGATCAGGGTTCTTGACATGGTAGATTAGGCTCTCCTTCCACGCATTTTGCTTGCTGTGTAATTTGATCATTAACAATCTTTGTGCCACTTCCAGATAAGAATGTCTTTAATGTCTTTTAAAGGCAGCATTTTTTCTCCTGAAATAAAAACCTTTTCAGGTAATTTCTTTAAAACACAAAAAATTTCTTGCTGCTAGTATTAGTAATATATTAATTATTTAACTGAAATAAATGCATCTGTTAATGTGTTTAATTAAGCATACAAAGCTCTTTATTTGATGTTATTTGTATTTAAGATTTCCTGTTTTCCCTGAAGTATTTATTATCCGAGGCATGATTTTTCTAATCTTAGACATACTCTGGGACTGAAGTACTATTTTATATCAGCATTTCTCAGCTGCTTTTATCATGAATAAATATATAACGAACCATGTTAATGAGCTGTTTAGTATTCATATATTAGACTGTTCCTCATTTTATATGGAAATGCCACTATAAAAATTCTAAGAATACTAGTTTTATGTGCACGATAATGATGAGATTCAAAGCAAATAAGGAGGAGAAAATCTGTGGTGGCAGTGAATATGAAATGGATTAGTGCATCGTCAATGTGCTTTACATTGGTATAAAATTATTAAACATGTAATTAAGTAGGATCAATGGCACTGTTTGTTTTGGGGGTAATGTTTTAGCTATTTCAGATGTGTCATCTTTAAGAATTTAATTTCACACTTTAATGATGTTTTTGCAATTTCCTCCTCCTGCCATGAAGTCACACAGTCAGGGTACCCATGACATCCACGGCAGATCAAGGAGTGACTCTGGTGGAAGGCCAGGCCAAAGCCACTATGAAGGAAGATAAGAACAAGGCAAATTAAATAATTTTGTAAATACAAAGGTAGTTCATTTCAACTGACCTTATTCATCAGGCACATTCAAATCCCTGGGATTGTTAGCAGGAAAGAAGTTTTATGGTTACTGGCAGAATCTGCAGCTTTGACCTGGCTGACCTCAGAGACATCTCCAGTGCAACCAAAAAGAAATGAGACCTGGTGTTAGAGGAGCCTAATGAGTAAAACCACAGCCTTCAGTACACTTATATCTGCAAGCAGAAATTAAAAAAAAAAAAAAAAAACCAACAGCTTTGGGTAAAGAGGAAAGAGAGAGAGATTATTCTCTGTCTTGGACAGAGAACTTACTACTGGTTATTGAATAAAACCCAGCTGTGAAAATAAGACTGCTACTAAACTGAAATGTCTCATTTTGACCTGGGAATTACAAATCAATGGAACAAAGCCTTTGTTATTATGGAAAACACAGTGTCTGAACATGTTTTCTTATTAATTTTATAAGCTGGACAACACATATGCTGACACAGTGGCCCCAGCTCACTGCATGTCCTCCTGCATGTGACTTCCCAGGGACTGACAGCACAGCCAGGGATGCCACAGCAGCTGGGACTGAAAAGGGTTAGGAAGGTGGAGACAAATCCATTGAAAGGCAAAACAACAATAGCTGCTATTTTTCCTATGAAAATACAGTCAGATTTCAGTAGAGAATAATGTGGGTTTTACTTTGTTATTGAACCAAAAGGTGTTCTACTATGTCACTGCTCTCTTCATAGCAGAGCAGGTATCCATTATTTATCCTATTCATTATTTGTACCTGGTTTTTTGTACCTGAGCTCATTGGCTTCAGGTTACACACTATGTCTTGCAAAAAGAGAACCACCTTAGACAACTTTAGTCTAAATAGTTTTTAAAAATTGCCTCAAGGATCAATAGCCTGGTGTAGAAGCAGAGCAAAGAAAATAAGAATGGGCTAGAAGATGCCATGCCAACATTCTCCACAGCCTGAGCACAAGGGCAGCAAGAGACACTCCTTGTAGCTCTGGCCTATTTATGAATGCTTAACAAGTGAAGGGAAGGGAATAAAAACTTCAGAGGTAATTTTATTATACTATGAAAAAATAGATTTCTCCCCCCACTCCTAGATTTTGTTACAGCAGTTAAATAATGAAAAATAAGCTTGCCACATCTTTACTCTGAAGTAACTCATGTTATTGCATATCTGCCATTAACAGCTATACCTGTGCCTTTAACGAGGTTATAAATGGCAGATGGTAAAAATTAATTTAGCATTCTCCGTGAGGAAGTATAAACACAAACTTGGGTCCAGTCCTATAAACGGCTGCTCTCATGAATAAAACTAACTTGAAATTCCCTCATACTGGGCATATCCCAAGTTTTACACACAGTTTAAGACCCGTTTCTGAGGGCACTACTCACACTCCTCCAAAGTGGCTGCACACACATACTGATGCATCTTTGAATAATGTAACATGTTCAGCAATACAGGTTTGAAAATGTTTCCTCTGGCACAGGTAAGTTTCCCCCAGAGCTACCTGGACATGGGTAAGAGCTGCTAAAACATGAACTCTCTTACAATTGTAAGTTAACATAAGGAATTAAATACTTATTAAATCTCAATTTGTTTGAAATTATTTTTTGTATTTTCCTTTTCTGCTTTATTAAGTTCCACTCCTCTGTCATAGTTATGCAGTACTCTTTGTGAGCAGAGATTTTGGTCTTGCACTGTTTCTTCATCCACAGCAAAGTGCCCTCTTTGCTGACTAAAATTACTGTGCATGTCATCACCAAAAACATATATAAACTCTTGCTTTAAATCACAGCCCTATTTTCAAAAAGAGCAATTTTACTTTTCTTCCAGAAATTCATCTGCTTGCTAATGAGAGTTGCGTTCATCGGTAATTTTGAAGGAGAAGAAAAATGATTATTACTCTGGCAATTTCAAGTGACAAATAAGAATTCCATCCAGCCCTCTATTTAAGCCCATGGCATTTCTTCCAGTGTAGGATCTACAGGCCAGATGCATCATTATAATTATAAACATTTGTAATGAGCCTCAGTGCAAATGGGTGAAGTACTATCACCTCAGATAAAAGTCTTTCAACAAGCCATTTCATACCCAAGATTGCTGTAATTTATAAATCCCTGCATTATCAAAAATTACCTTTTGATGTCAGCAGAGCCAAGAAGGGGTTTGATGATGCTATATTCTTATGTTTTCTCCTAAATATGTTTCTACATTTTATCAATGGCTAATCAATAGACAATGCTGTGGTACAGCAATTTCTCCACTTCCCTTACACCAGAGCTATTCCTGGCAGAGAAAGCCTAAATGACAGCCTAAAAATCAACACCTTCACAGTCAGCTCTGGGATTTGGCTGAATTATCCTGCAAAATGCGCATTCCTCATTTCTCAAAGTATTCTCTTCTCCTGATGCTGACTCTTGAGCAACAGCAGCATCACAGGACAGCAAGGCACACAGGACTGTTAATGGGAAGATAAAAACTGAGACAGAAAATGAACGAGGAGGTTTGGGTGTCAGCAAAATTGATGAGACCTATGAGAGGGGAAAGGGAACCTGTTGATGATGATGAGAGAGGAAAAATAAAGAAACATGGAAAATGAAAAATAGTTTTCATAGCAGTTCTAATAGTTTGTCAGCAGAACCAAGAAAAAAAGCAAGAAAAGTGTGAAAGTAATGAATAAAGCAACAGCAAGGATTAGGGAAAAACAAAATACTGTGTGAAAATGCAGTGCTACAGTGAAAGGGCTCAACTGATGTACAGAAAGCCCTGAGAAATTTGCAAGGACATAAATATGAAAGAGGAGAAAAGAAAATAAAAAAATAAAACTGTTGTTACATAGAACACAAATTAAATGGATTGTAAATAAATGTGCACAGAAACGGGGACCAAAATATCATAAAGGTTTTCTAAAAGAAGCCCAAACCCCCCACACTGTGAGCTCACATCTCTGCTCCCTCACTTGCCTAAGGAGCAGTTCCTGGCCCTTTTGGGGCCGGTCCTGCCCCGGTGCATCTCGGTGACCCACAGGGCTCCTGCTTGGCTCCTCACTGGGGTCCCCTGCGCTGCCCTGCTGTGACAGCAGAGAGCACAGCCTCTGCACTGACAGACAGCCCACGCTCAGCCATGCTTCACGCTGAAACAAGGCTCTTACTTGTGGCCAAACGCTGTCAAGAAGGTCAGTTCTTAGAAAGAAAAACTAAAGCCATTAGGCTCAGCTTAACAGCCACAACCTCAGGAGAGACAAACCGTGCCACGTCTTTCCATCTCTTCTCTCCCCGTGGGCAATTCTTTTTACAGGGTTTTTTTTGGGGTATAATTTATAGCTTAGGTACGAAAATAAAATTGTTCTGGGTTAAAAAACTTAAAAACAAAGTCTTCTTCAAAGTATTAATTACTTTTATAGGTTTTTCAAAAGATTGATCTTTTCATTTTCTCGTCTTATGAGTATATATCACATTAGGTCTGCTTCTGTTTAGGAATTGCAATTTTAGCAAGCAATTAATCCATAAATGAGCTATTTCAGAGTTGTAGGTATTGGGCATCACCCTTCAAAGGCTCTGTGCTGGCCTTGGATTACACCTCCATGCTTCCACAGACCTCAAAAGAAGCTCATTTTGCCGGCAGTCATTTAATTGAATTCCCCATAAATCACTTTGGAAAATCATGCCCAAGATAATCAGGCACAGGCAAAAAAAAAGGAGGTAGTATTTCTAATAACTGTGTCACTGAGAGATACAATGACCTTTACATCCTTCAACACTGAACTTCTTGTTGCTTACTTTATTCCAAAGGAAAATACACAGCCACGGAAATTACACTTATTTGATCGTGGACCTCTTGCCAGGGCTGCCGAGTTCCTGTGCAATAACAGATCCATGATTCCTCCCCATGCAGTTCTCATCTTTGACACAGACTAGAAAATTTGTGGTTTTGACATCATCAACCCCCCAAATTCATAATTAAAGATTTTGAATACTTTGCACCACATGCAAAGACAAAATGAAATCTAATTTTATGCATTATGCTGCATTTTACGTACTCAGATGGTGACAAACTCTAGCACTTTACTGAACAGAAGTGAAAATCTTGTACAAGGATATTCCCTTACTATGCACTGAAAGCATTTAAAAAACAAAGGAATTCTTCTTTCTTGAACTTTTTGTGCACCACACAAATCTTCTGCTACATTTTTGCAAGGCAAGAATCATTCCTAGCACACCAGAATTGAGCTCACCTTACCAAAACCATTTGCCTACAGTAAGAGTTAATGTAACAGTTTATATTGGCAAGGTATGCATAACTATTTAAATATCTGCAACTTCAGAATGATAATAAAAGTCCAAGTCTTCAACTACTTTTTAAGGTAAAAAAAGTTCCATTTGGTTGGAACAGGTTTGGGTGTTTGGACTATGTAAAGGACAATGTTAAAGAATTTTCAGACTGGAAACCAAAGTGAAATGAATGCACAGAATAGAAAATAGAGAAAGGAAAAACCAACAAAGCACAAAATATAACTTTAAAGCATTTTTAGTCTTTAAAATGCTTTAAAGAAAATTAGCAGAAGCAAGTAATTCTATTCCCTGACAAATTCCAATGTACACCTGAACGCAGCATGGCACTTGCAAAATAGTTATTTAAGACAAAAATGCTTTTTATTCAGAAGGCTGAAATTGCAGCCCCTTACTTAATGAAGGTGCTGGGGGCCAGCCTCTGTTGCCAGCCCTTAAGAGCTCAGGCAGCAGTGCCAGGAATGAGAATCTCTACATTTCTGACTCAAGTTGCACAGACTCACACCTTGCTCTTCCAAGATCCTCATGTTCAGTCTGGTGTAAATTTTAGTTCCCATGGTGTTACCTAACACTGTCTAATCCCACCAAGTATTTAAAGTCACTCCCCCAGGAAAAAAGTGAATAAACTAATTTATGCAGAGAAGGAAAACGCTCGTATCCCAGTGATGGGACAATGTGCTTATGCCTCAGAAGTAGCATCAGAGCCCACGGGGAAATTATAAAAAGGAATTGCCTCTAAATGTTCCCTGGAGCCTCAACAGCACTGCCTGTGTGCTGGCTGTGGCAGAAAGTAAACACAAAAACATCAAAGTTATCCCCTGGCCCAAGGCAAGTGCTCCCCAGCAGCCAAAGATGGGAGCCCAGAGGGAAAAGGAGCAGAATCAGTGGAGTGAAAGGCAGGAACATCTCCAAGAATGATCCCCTTAGGATGACAACTGGGCATCATCAGGAGCAGCCCCAAACACCCCGGGGGAGCAGGCTGAGCTCCTCCACGCTGGTGGCAGTGCAGGATTTGTCCCAGTGGGTGCTGCTCTGTCACCCTCCCAAAGGGCTCAGGGGGTGCGAGCCCACCCACACCCATCCTTTCCACCCTGTTTGCTCTCATTCCCTGTTAACTGTCAGAACATCAGCAATCCCATCACACCAGCAAAACCACCTCTCCTGGAGGGGCCGAGCTCTCTGGTTTCACAAATGATGGAGTAAGGACAAAAAAAAAAAGAGGTCAAAAGCTGCAGCCCAGGTCACAGTCAGTGAGATGTTTTCCAGCAGCCAACAGCAATCTGCCAGGGTGGGATGAAGCACAGCAGCCCTGACGGGCTCTGTGCCAGTAAACAGGATGGCAAAGGCTCCAGCCAGGATAAAAATGCCTTTATAAATCTTTTCTTTACCAGTGTTCACCAACCACAGCAGGTCTGCCAGGGTAAACCGCAAGAAGAGCCTCAAAGGGAAGGGTGTTTTGTTTCAGGTCCGTAAAAATAGTATCAGGAAAGTTAATATTCTTTCAAAACATTCATCTTGTTCTGTCAGGAACACTTCTCACCAGCTAACATAAAAGCTGGCAATATTGTATTGCTGCATTAAGCATTTAACTTAATTTTATGTAAACTAGCAGCAGTTTGATAAAATTTGTTGACATTTGTCATTTTGTTGTGGTTCATTTCCTACAACAGCTCTAGAAGTTTTACACTACTGATAGGAGCAATCCTGATGCAGAGGGGAAAAGGGAATAGCCATTCATCATCTCAAATCAGATTAAATTAATATCTGGCCAGTAACAAGTTCAAATAGCTTGCTGAAAAATAGATGCAAAAAGGTATTTTATATAGCAGATTCCTTGTTCAACAGTAACTACACACACCAAAATTATAAAGAGTGAAAACACAAGACCACATTTTCCCCTCATGTCCAGCATTTTCTTCATTTATCCTTGTCAGCTTCATGGCAGTGCACCTTCAATGTATGTACATTATTTATTGAGCTGGGATTTTCCAAAGCTGCTAAAGACCGGTTTGGGATCCCAGCTTCTATTGAATTTCAATGAATCTACTCATAAAAGAATTAGGAGCTTTAGGAAATTTTATCTTTACTGTTTCATACCACAAGAGCAACATTGCATCCAATTATCTTATCCTTTGCTGGTAAAAGAACTACAACAGAGGTACCCAATTAACAATTTTTAAGCTTCTGAAACTAGTCTCCCATAATTAGCATCCAGAGAATGAAAGATACACTTTTAGCAAACAAAGTGAGACTCAAGCTTTTAAACAAGCCACTTCTGGTTGTTGCATTTCTTTTGCTCCTCCAACTTCAGTTTAATCATTATTATACACAATGACATTCCTTAAATTCCCAGGGGAAGATAATTATCAGAAATAATTTCAACATGTTACAATAAGGGTACGTCTGCTCAAACTTCAGAGACAGGGACCATTCAAATTTGATGATTTATTAATGGCAACCCGAGTTGCTTCAATGCAGGGCCAGTCAGCCACAAATAAATTGTGTGGGTGGAAAGTATGCAAACAGTATCTGGATAACATTTAGGAAAGCTCAAATACCAGAGCGACAGTGTCAGGATCACAAACAAAGGGCAGCTGAGGACAATAGGAGAGACAAGAGTTGCAGTGTGGCTGTGAGGAGTGAAATGTTTTCAGGATTTTGTTGCTGCTAAAATAAATGAGCATCAAGCACTTTTGGACTTGGCAGTACCTTTTAGAGCACTGCTCTGTTAAAGGGAGATCTGATATTGTAGGGTTTTATTCCCTCTAGGTTACTCACGGCATTCAAGCAGTATTTGGGGTCATAGATGGTTCTAATGGGAAGCTGTGCTGCTGCAGAGCTCTGCTGCCTGTTCTGCCACAGATGGATACGAAAGGAGCTCAGGGGAACCTCGTTCCAGAGCTCAAGTCTCTCCTCACAGGGCAGCTGTCAGGTCCTGTTCTAGCACCTTCCTCCACTGCATGGCTGAGAGACAACAAACAGCCTTTGCTGGAGCTGCTGCACCCAGCATTACAATGCCCAAACACAACCAGTGTGCACAGCTTCAAAAAGAAGCTATAGAAAATAAGCAACTTCTCTCCCTGCTCCTTTGTTTCACCTCACCCTAGCAGAATACATTCTGACAGAGAGGCCTTGGTGAGCTGAGATTTGAAAACAACACGCAAGCCAGACAAGCTCTGAAGCTGCAAACACACAGAAAAAGCCGTAAGTACTAAATGGGAGGAGTAATTTGCCAATGCACCTTTTAGATCTCAGCTCTGTTAGCAGGAGGCTGAGGAGAAAAGCAGGTAATAGCACATCACATCAAATATTTGTCTGTTTTCAGAAACCATGGTATTCCTTGGGCATGCTTACTTAGGATGAATATGTTACTGAGAAGTACAATTGTGGAAAACAAAACACACAGATAAAATACATGTTATAAACTGGATCTTTAAGATACAAAAAATTAGTGAAGTTCTCTACTTACAGTTGCTGCGATAGGCAAATACTTACAGCTTGAGACCAACACTAGTGGCAAGAATGGTAAAATAAGCCAAAAAATCCAATAACCAAATAATAATCCAAAAACACCACTAAAACCATTCCCTCAGAAAATGAGATTACATTGATGTTTCTGAGTAGTAACTGCCTACAGCAGGCAGTAGTGGAGTCAGTGATGATACAGATATAGAAATTGTTGTCAGTGTTATGATTTTAAACTCTATGCTTTTCAACAGTGGATGTGTTTTGTAATTGTCCCACTAAAATCACATGTCAGGTGAGTCTGCAGGCAGCCATTTCATTTTTCCTTTTAACAGAAAGGCCCTCTGAACATTTGCATCAACCTCCAGACTCACAGCTATCTGTAAAGCCAAACTGTCTGGCCAGATTCTGGGCTGTCTGATAAAGTTCTATTGATTTTGAGTGAGCTTGCTGATTTAGCCTACTGAAGAACCCAGCATCATCTGATTAGGTTGAGTAAATTGATTTTTCAATCCTGACTATTTGCAAAAAACCCATGAACAACTGAGAGACCACCCAAGAAAGCGTAAAAATTACTTGGTCAAGAGTTCTATTAATACATTTTATTTTTTTCAAAAATCAATTTTCTCATGAACAACTCTGGAACAGAAAAGCAACAGAATTTGTTCATTAAATTATTCATTATAAGTTAATGAGCCAGGTTCCTTGATACTGTAAAAAACAGCATCTTCAGAGAGCAGAAAGATCTACAGCTGCTAAGAAATGGAAGAGAACACAAGTGTAGGTGCTGCAGGAGCTCACTTGTGGTTTTACAAAGCTGTTAGGGAAAGGAAGGTGGAAGGAGAAGGGGAACAGACTGGTGCTGGAAGCTTCCTGCTGATGAAAAGAGCACACAGGCAGGGCCAGGACACCCCAGAACACCCCGAGAGCCCAAGGGAGCTGTGCCTGCACAGAGCCCTGCCCAAGCCTTCGCCAACAGACACTGAATTCAACAAGAACTAAGGATGCCACCATTTCCCCTTTTCTGTCCCATCCTAGATCCTTTTTACAGGGTTAATAAAGGAACTAGACTGCAGGATTTCAGGTGGGCTCCTGAGGCAATTAGTTGATACAAGCATATCACGAGTACTTGTACAGCCAAATCATTTTCAGATTCTATCGCAAAACTTGGTTAAAATGCCACCAGGAGATTGCTCACAAAGATATTTAGTTCCTGGATGTTTTCTGTAAATAGATGCTTGAGTGATGAGACTTGTAAAACTTCTTATATTCTCACCATGGGAAAAGCTGCAGCTTGAGAATTTCTCTCCTTTTCTACACTTTGAAATCCCCACAGGAGATAAGTTAAGAACTTCCACTTGCAGGAAAAGCTTTGATCAATGCTTGGACATTATTAGAACCCGGAAAACCCTATTACTAGGCACAAATCCACAGAAAATCAATCAAAATCCATTTGTTTATGGCTATAGGAACAACTAGCAATATCTGTCAGGTGACACCAAATAATTAATCATATATAAGTCAAAAAAGAGCTGACAAATTCATCCAAAACAAACAGACGTATGACTCAGTGCACAAAAACTGAATCTGCTGTGTCCCTGGCATTACCACCAGGGATCAAAATATATCATAAGAATATTTTTAATGTAATTTATAAGTTCCTACAGACACCGTGCTGCAAAGTATCAGCAGGAAAAATCAGGAGCATTATATAAATTTTTAATGAGAAACAACTTACCTGATGAAGCCAGAGTAGGCACACGTATTTCAACAAAATGTGAGCAAATTGTGCTGACTAAAAAATACAGAACCTTCCAGTGCAAAACAAAATTGTGAGCAATTATGGAACAAAGTTTCACCCGATGCCCCAGCACTGTCACTTGGCTCTCTCTCAGTCCTGGGCTGAGCTGCTCTGAGAGGGTGAGGGAGGGCAGCAGACCTAAGGCAATTATTGCCTCAGCCCACACACTCAGTGTGGCCCAGGCACCTCATTACCCAGCAGCTCCTCAGTAAAGGGCCATGGAAGCTGGAAAAGAGTAAGGATTCTTTATAAACACCTTCCTTCTCTAGAACCAGAAAAGCCACAGTTCTGACTCCCACCTTTGGCTTAGGACAGCCTAAGGAAAGCAGCTGACATAAACTGTTCCCATTTGCAAAGGGAAAGGTGCTTCCGAGAGGACCATGCTGGTTGGTGTTAGGGAAAATCTAAACTCTCTTTCCCACTTTCTCCCCTTTTCTTCAAGCCATTAATAAACTCCAAATGCCATGTTTTTAATATGCCACAACTTTAAATGGCATTGCTGAACACAGGTCTTACAAATCCTGCAAAGTTCTCAAGAGGGAAATACCTGGGCATCCAGCAAGCTGCTGGATTTGGAACTACATGGTGAACATCACAAGGCAAGTTAAAAACTCTGTGTGTGACCATTTGTGTGCTCCTATCTCGATATTCATTAGTTGGAAAAACTTTTACCTGTGCATCTTAACACTGTGCTTGAAAACACATCAGAGAAAGGGGTAACCAAGCAGCAGTGCAGTAACAAGATCCCAGCTGTACCAACACTTCCCACTGCAGGCTGTTGCTGCTGAGAATCCCAAAGTGTGTGCAGGGTGGTTAATCAGAGCACCCTCACCACAGCCCCCGAGGCAATTTTCTGATCAGTTGCAGAGAAGAAGCTCTGGAGCAGGAAGGCTGCAATCACCACTGCAGTGTTTGCCCAGACACAAATGGCTCCCAGACATCTTGAGCTTCTGTCCCTCGTTTTAAAGATTAGACTCCTAAATAGTGTCTGATGTTTGAGCAGCAAACCCCATTTCCAGCCTTCCTGATTGTCAGTATTGCTTTGATACAAAATACATGGTTCTTCTCTTACATTAAGTGATTATCCTGGGGATAAAATCAAGAAATTCCCTCATTTTCCTCAGAACACAGGAAACAAGGGAACATTAAGATTTAATAGCACCTCATCAGTAGTCTACAAGCCTGATAAGAAAAAAGTCTGTAAGGTTGCTGCTCTGGTGTTCAAATGCTCTTAGCCACATTAAAAAAGCCAAAAAAACCAACAAGGTCTTCACTATAATTAAATATGTTTTATTAAAGCTTTCCATCATCTTCCTTTCTTTGCTTATTTCCCCCTCACAGCTCTCACATCGTCTTTCATTCTTCCCTTTGATGTTTGTATGCTTTTCAATTTTGTATTGAAAATATTTTGCACTCTTCTCTTCCACCCCACCTCCCCCTAAATGTATTTAGAGGAGCACATTTTCCTGTGCCTGACTTTGCCTCTCCCCTCTCAGCCCATCCACAGCTCAGGTGAGCAGAGGGCACACATGCTCCAGTGACAGTGCTCATTACAGAGTGGCACAAGAACAAAAAACCTTCCATCTCATCCATTTCTTTTGTCTCTTTTACAGCTACATATTATAGTTTTGGCTTTTCACAAATATTAAAATGAATTCTATATGTGTGGTGTTAAAGTAACTTTGCTATAGAGATATAGTTTTTATTTTGGTTGTTAACTAAAACTTAGAAGTAGCAGATATAGGTAAGCTTATGTTAAAATGCCTGTTTGGTTGGGATAATATCCAAGGAACATATGATACGGACCTGCTACCGATGTGTCAGCACTCATTGTCTGAAGAAAGCCCAAGAACTGAAGGTGATGATAAGAATGGACTAAAACCACAACCAAGAAATGCACATGATCTAAAAAGGCAGCCCCAAGGAGGAGCCAGGCTGAACAGTTCTTGGAACATGCAAACTAGTTTGGGGAAAAGTTAAAATTTGCAACAGCTGATGCAATAGAAATGGTAAATAAAGGGTGTTTCCCAAACTTGGCTGAGTGCCAAGACACACCTGGGCATAATCTTTGCTCTGTTGTCTTTGTCTCCTATTGTCCTTTATTAAACTTTTAAATTTTACCAGGAAAGTGAAACTCATTTTTCACAGTCTCTCACCTACGCCAAGAACGTAACCTGCTCCCCTCTACAGGGAGATTCATACAGGATTTATTAAACAAAATGGACTCTGCCCTTTCTGTTGTGTAGTTAGTACGACTGAAAACATTACAGTTTAGAGGGAGATAAAAGCAAAGAGCAGCTCCTCCTTTACTTACAGGTGTCTAAGGACTCATCAGAATCATCGGGACAGTCGGGCTCCCCGTCACACAGCCAGTGCCAGGACACACAGGTGACGCCGTCGTGGCACAGGAACTCCCCTACGTCACACAGGGCATGCTCTTCTGGAAATGAGAATGGGTTACAGTGAAATGGTTAAAGGGGAAGGGGAAAACAAAAATGGCACAATGAAAATCAAAAGTGAAAATGATATGATTCAAAAAGCAAAAATCAAAGCAAATGATAGGAACTCTAACATCCAGCTGGGGGTTCAGTGGGAGCTGCCCATCCCCCTTCCAACCTGACAGGAGCAACATCACCATGAACTACTTTTATGGAATAAAAGGTTAAGAAAATCTGTTTTTTTCTAAGTATTTCACCATGAAGTAAATTTGCTCACTAGATAGAAACCAATGAGCTTTAATATCATGTTACCAGCAGGGAGGCTCCCGACTCACCTCTCCTGCCACAGAAAATATTTTTCAATTGTTTCAAGTAATCAAATTTTCAAGGGTGTATTTTTATACGCAGTCAAAGTTCTACTTAAATAAACGTATCTGTTTTCAACTGTTTCCTTAGACACATTTGAATGAGCAAATCCTTCCTCCATTTGATATAAGAATTATTTTATAGTTCACGTGATAAATTTGGAAACAAAGAATTTAAAGTCAACACTGGGGCACCTTGAAAACAATGGCTTTTAAAAGAGGGCAATTCTAGAAGTTTGGCACACCCACACTATTGGCTGCATTCAACCACCATAGGCTGATGTCCTTGACACCTAGAGTTAATTAACTCAAGACTATTCCATCATTATTCAATGTAAAACTATTCTAATATTAATTAAAGCCCACAAAACCTCTGTGCAATACATTATATTCATTTTATCAATATATAAATTACAGTAGTGTCTTCCACAAGGTTACATTGCAGATTGCTGGGAAAAGGTTTCCTCATTATTCTTACACTGGCACAAGAGAGAAATAACTTCACTGAAGTCAATACTGCCACAAAGGCATAAAATTAAGTGTAAAGAAGGAGACAACACCCAATCCACTCATAGATCTCTCCATTGGCTTAGCTCCTCCAAAAGCCATGGATGTATTATTACTAAAGGAAAAAAAAAAAACAACCAGAATACTTCATTAAAGTTACCATTTAATAATTTCCTGTGTGCAGGCCTCATTTCCGAGGTCAGGTTCTCAACTACTGGCACCATTCAATTTTACAACAAGCCAAATTTGCAACTACTATATAGATATATTTCATATTCCTTAAAATAACTATATCACAACTTCTTTTAAGCCTGCAAGAATGAAAGGATTTTTGTTATATCTTAATTCCTTCCCCTCAACAGCAAAAATGAGCAACTGTATAATTAAGAGTGTAAGTTTACATGGAGTGGTTTTGCTTAAAGCTTTCAGGGAGATGATTAAAGGGCTGCTTTGATAGCACATCTTGAAAAACCATCCTGAAAGTCAGAAAGAGGGAGAGAGTTTGGCAAGTTTTAGCATTTCAAAGATGTAGAGTAGTATGAGAAACACACACAAGAACTCTGTAGGATTGGATTTTAGAGTATTCTTGAAATCCATGATACATTTCTGCTTTTACTACAGGATGAACTGTAATTTTTTGTGTATTGCACATCTGCTTCTAACAGACCTGGGAATATTAAAACTAGCATTGCCAAACATGTCCTCTTATTTATTCAGCTCTGAAATGATTATTCCTCAGAGCAAAAAAATAGTTGAAAATTCTTCATTATTAAGAGTAACAAATTTATTCATTTATTTATTTAGAGAGGTTTCTGAACTGACAGCTAAGTGAAAAATATTGCTGAACAAATACAGAAATGTAAAGTTGTGAAAATACTTCTAGAGCCAAGGTCACACAAGTGTCTGGTTCTACATGAACCTCCCCAAATAACCACATGTCCAGCACCTATAGAATAGAAATCTTGTCTGAAACAAAACCTTGCCAGGGTGATTATCCCTTCCCTAGTGCAACAGCTTCTTTCAAATCTGCAGATGGTCACACGTGTCTACACAAAAAAAATCTTGCATTTGTTCCTCTTTTGGGCAAAAATTATAAAAATAGCCTAAGTAACTGGATATAAAGAAGTTCTAAAAAGCAATTTCACATAGAGCTCAGCGCTGGGTGTTTGTACTTGAAAAAAGGCTTGTTTGCTACCTCTTTTTAAAAATGGAAAAAATTAAGCTATTTCCATTCTATTAAATTCTTGCTTTCCATTTTATGCAACAATGCAAAAATTATGGAGATCTAAGCTTTTTATATTCTCTACCTTGAGAAAAACTTAGCAGCGTGAAAAAAACACTAACTTATAAAACACTTTGAAAAATAGATTTTGTTTAGAATAAAGCAGTTTAATATTACCTCAGGGTTTTATTGGCTCTGAAAGTGCTTTCTCAAATGTTTTTATTTTGCATAACTACAGAATTATTTTTATTTTCAGCTGTTATCTTTACAGAATGGATTTGACCAGCTAATCATGAACACACACTAATTAGAGGGCTTTAAAATAATAAAACAAAAATCACAACAACCCTCTCGCTGAAAAATAGTCATCTATGATGGCCCAGAAGTAAAACAGTTCTTTTCAGTGACACCTTTTTCCTTCTGTAATACGTGAGCTGTGCAGGAAAGCTCCCAGCGGATGGGAAAATTCACGTTTTTAACATCCCAGCTCTTTGAGATACAGAGCAGATGGTGAGAAATCATCCCTCTATGGGTAAATGAAAGCTTTGCCTCCCTAAGGATGCTACTCCTATACCCCTATCCTATGCTGCAAACACCTGGCAGTGCTTATCAGAAGGAAAGTTTAAAAAAAGAATAAGAAAACCTAGTGCCTTTGTTTAAAGTCAATGTTCCCACAGCCAAAAATGTGTTGATTTTTTTTTTTTTTAAAGGTGAACATTTTTTTAAAGAAGACAAAGCTCAAAATCTTCATTAGGAAAGCAACTAGAATTATATTGTATGAAATCACACTGAACATGGAAAAACCAAAATTTCATTATGATGATAAAAGAAAAGAGGAAAAAAAGGGGAACAAAGCAATGAAACAACCAGCACACAAGCAGTGACTGATGTGCCCGGACCAGGAATGCTCCTGGATTAAAAGGGCATTTGCCTCTGTAAACTTGCATTCAGTTCCTAAATAAGTATGGATGAAGATCACTGCCTGTGATACACGGGCTGTTTAGGGTCACAGGGACCTGGATCCTCGCTGTTTGAGGGAATGCAGTGAACAGAAGCAGGTCAACAGGGCTCTTGGAAAGAACTATACGGGAGATAACATTTGGATAATTGAGTGCTCTCCAGCTCTGTCACGAGACTGGAAGCGATTTGCTGTGAATCTAATTAAGAACTGCCTTGGTCAAGGGAGCCCAGAGAAGCTGCTGAATTCCAGAGTTGTGCCTCCCTCTTCCAGCAGTGCCTTGTTTGGGCTCCCTGTGGATGTGCCAGGCTGCTGCTGTGCTCTGGCTGACCCCCCAGGCGCTGGGATGGGAGCTGCTTGGGGCTCTGCCTTCCCAGCACTTCCAGCTCCATCTGCCAAGAGCACCTGAGAGAGCCCAAAAAAACCAAAAATCCCATATGGCAACGCTCTTCAAAGAGAGCAAAACTCAGCCTAAGAAAGTCTTGATCTGTTAGAGCAGGGACCCTGCTCATTAGGCTTTCACTAAATATTCAGAAAAACCACATGTGCACGCTAACCCAAAAAAGCGCATTCCTAGAGAAGCTTTTGAAGGATATGATACTTTTGAAGGATATGATACAAGCACAATGGGAATGAATGTTGAAGGATAAGAGATCATCACAACATAATATTTAAAAGCTTTTATAGCAACAGCTTAAGATCAATGTGAAGTAAGAACGCCTCACTAATTGATTTCATTTAATTTTGCACTTAAAAAATATTTTCACCGTGTTTCAAGTGAAACAACAAAAAAGAAAAGCTGAAATTTTCAATTCCCTCTCCATTTTCAAGGAAAAGGGCAAGAAAAAAACGCACATAGACTAGGGGTGTGTGTGTGTGAACCTGCTTTCTTTTTCCACTTGAGAATGGTTAGATCAAGGAATGAACCATGAAATCCTTGAATAGAAATTATAAACTGATAGACCTCAGCTGGTTTGTCCCTTAGCTGCATACCCAGAAAAAACTCGCAGGATAGGAGGGGAATTTCCTGCCAAAATATATATTTTTTTTCCCAGAAGCAAAAGAGCAGGAAGAGTAAGAAAGAGCAGAAAGGCCAAAAGGAAAAAGAGGGCCAAAAGGAAAACTGCAATCCAGCTGCACATTTCCATTGGGATCCACTGGCATCACCTGTCTGCGTGACCAGGACTTCTGCCAATGATAATAAACCCATTCTGCCATGTTTCAGGGATGTTATGCAACCAAAAACTTGCACTTTTAAGTTCTTAATTAGTTTTGCTTTGATTTTAATTAAGTTAATCTTCATTGCAAGAGTTTAAGAACTCAGAACTATTTTTCCCCCCCTCTCAAAACCATGTTTTCCATTTGGGATTTTCTTTGATCTCTCACTGAAACATGGGAGGATTTCCATATTAATTTCAGCAAAATTTACTCCAAAGCTGAAAAGTGTATTCCGGTAGTAATTTATGACAGAATTCATCATATGCTGAAACCTAAATTACTGTAACTGAAAGGGAGATGTGAAGAAAAAGCATGCACAACATTTCCTACTTATGAATTTCAGACTTAATATAATACTTTTCAAATCTTTCATACTTTTGGAGTTAAATCTACATTCTTAGAGCCCAGCACAGAGTCAAATATTTACATTTTAGCTACACTAAACTACAGACAAAATCCTTGAGTGTGTCTTGCAAAACAGTAAACAGAGTTTTACATTCAGGATATAAAAATATTATTATGATTCTGATTCCATTTATTTCTGTCCTACATGGTTCAGTGTAATGTTGTGTTCAAAGTCATGATATTTTATTTACAGAACCCAAAAAATCTCTCACAAGATCTACCAAACCCTGATTTGTGCTTCCACAAGACAAAGGGGCTCAAATAGCTGCTGGCATGTTTACATGTAGCATTCTGAACAGGAATATGGATGTTTTATGTGTATTTATTCAGGTCTTGGCATAATAGTAATCACTTACTCAGCATTTACTAATCAGCTAATTGCTTTATCCATAGGCAAGGCACACGCACAGGTAGCTGTCAGTAAAAGCACCATATGCTCAGTTTGAACCACATATGTTTAAATTCCATGTGTAAACCTTCCTCAGTCTGCACATCTCCCACCCAGAAAGGTCACAGGCATTTTGTTTGGAGTCTGTGGAGAGACATCAGACATCCCAGTTCTCAGTCCATGCTCAAATTCCTTATTTACATCACACTGTTACAAGAATTCCTCATATTTTTTTGGACTTGCTCTGTGCTACTATAATTTACGGATCAGATTAAGCAAGTACTGATAGACGTCAGTACTAACATGAGGATGAGAAACATCCACTGATTGATGAAAATCCTGGAGTATTTTTGGAAGTGGGCAGGTGATAAGTTTAGAGGCTGTCTTGTTCCTTGTTCTTTTTGGCGCTTTCTTTGCCAAAAACATATTTCCATTAAGGAAGTGGGGAGGGGGGGGAGGTGACCCCAAGTCCCCTCCTGGATTTGAGCAAGAGAAGGTTATTCAGACCCAGCTTGGCACAATCTATGAACAGAAAAATTTAAAAAAATACTCAGATAATGAGAAACACCCAAATATCCCCGAGCCTATTTTTATCTAATTGGCAAAGGGTCACAGAATAATACCTATCTCAGCAAACTACGAAATGACATGATAGTTATGTTCCTTAATGGCTCAAAAATACCACAGAATAGCCAGGTGCCTTCTCTAACACAATAGAGAGACCCTAATAGAAACACATTACCTGCAATCCTGCCATTTGCCATTCCCTGCTCCCAGTAGCCCTACAAAGCAAGGGGGCCGAAGGCCAAACAAGCTCCCTCTGAACCATTTCTTCACAATTATCCTTGGAGGATATGGAGGAAACATGCAAAGACATTCCCCAGGGTGAAGCGCTCCTTCTTTCCAAACAGCGCGACGTGGATTCAATGGAAATGTCAGGGTGGAGGGTCAAAGTGACCATCACTTATCCCCCTGTGTGTGAGGAGTGACAAGCCCTGCACTGGAGTCAACAAGGTGCCCTTTCAGCTGCTGACAGCCAGTGCCAGGGTGAACATGAGCAAAGATGTTCTCACTTGTGGAAAGCTTTCACAGGCTTCCACTGAAACAAACCTTCTTTCTTTCGCACGTCAAAGAACAAAATGGCTTTGAAAAAAACATTTCTATGGAATGTGAAAACCTCTGAGCCTCTCCACTACCTTAGCCTGTGTTATCAGGGTGTGTTCCTAATGTTATAATTTCATTTCCTACTTGACAGAAAGAAATGGTTGCAGGAGAAGACTTGAAAAAGTTAATAAATATACGAGAATAAAAATAGGTTTTTATAAGGAACCGCAAAAGCATCTTGGCAAGACCCTTCACAGGAGTTCTTATATAAGGACACTGCCTATACACTTGGATATGCAACACAAACTTTCACACAAAACAGGAATTCTAGGAGCGATTACTTAAATAACACATTTCTTGTACACAGACATGTTTCCTGCTTCATCAGGAAGCTCAGTGGAGAAAAGACAGAGGTTTTCACTGCTCCCAGGATCAAACCTCCAAAAGGTCTGACAGGCAAACTCCTGAAGAGCACAAGGAACGAGCAGACGGATGGGGACTGAGGACAAGTCACCCGGCGCCGATTTCAAACCCGGCTCGCCGCAGTGCACCGCTCACTGTGCCTCCAAGCAGGACTTCAAATGAATCTTTTTCATCTCCTATCTGTGCTAGCTCTTGGAACTTAGATATTTCCAAGTTATGCTTCTTCCTTCACTGAGTTGTAAAGGTTCCAAATTCAATTATAATGTTTTCATGACAAAATTGCTTTTTTTTCTTAAAGTGGGATGGAAATCCTGACTTGAGACAAATTATTTAAATAAATGCCACACAAAATATTTTCTATTTTGAAAGCTGAAACATTAATTGCATAGCTTATTACAATACCTTTGATAAGCCCTCTGCTGAGCAGATGTTCTATCATCGTGAGTTTTCACATATGAATGTTTTTAGCAAATACTAAAAGATAATTAATTTAGATAAATTTAATCTATCAAAGGGTAATCAATGATGTCGTTGTTTTAATTTGGTAGTTTTCTTACCATATAAAACATAACAAAGCAATTTCACTTGACTATTTCAAACTCTAATAGAATGACAGCTGTCCACATAAGGAAGGAAAAACATGTAAACTGTTGAGATATTTTAAGATATCTGAAACATTATGGGAATATTAAGAAAAAAATATGCTCTGCTTATCATCACTTTGAATAAAAGTAAAGTTCTCAGTTTGCTTTTAAAGCACAGATAACATTATGAAGGAAAGATATAGATAGGTAAGATCTAGGTAACTCAGATGACTGCATAATTGGGAAAACAAAGTTATACTGAGAAAACAGAGAAAACAAGTTACCATAAAGGATTAAAAAATTAAAAGTAGTATGGAAGGAACTGTAAAGTATCTGGATTAAATTAAACCATCTTCTTTACTTCCTCTTTTATTTCCCTGAATAATGATGTTGAGGCTATGTTAGCATTGGTGCTTGATTTGCTTGTTTTAGAACTCAAGCACAAATTTTACCCCTTTTGCCATATCCAAAAATTACACCTTGGATAGGATACCAAAAAGGTTAATCCTGAAGCCATAGACTCTTCTATCAACTAAATGCTTTGTTCTCATTAATTCCCCAGTCCAGCTCCCTCACAGGCTCCATGCAGTTCCTGGATGCAGCAGTGGAATTCCTGCCCTGCCTGGCTGCTATTCCCGCAGATCCCACACCTGCCCTGATTCCATTTACCCAGCTCCCGCTCCAGGGCAGCGGCATAGGGCCATCCATCTTCCCTGCCCCTCCTGTGTCACCCCACTGCCACCATTTAACGCTACCTGCTCTGCTAAGCACCCTGAGTGTCCCCCAGACAGGGCAGGGGCTGACGGATGGCAGCGCTGCCTTTATCCCACAGCCATCAGCGCTGCGGGAGACGCGGGGAGGAGCCTGAAACTCGCACAGTGTAACAGCACAAATGAAATACAGAATTTTGCAGAAGATTGAAAGGCTGGAGAAGTGAGAACCGAGCTCTGTTGCATTAACATATTATAAGTTTCTCTGCATGCAGGCCTGCAGAAAAATCTTCCCATGGGAAAGCGTTCTTTTTACTGTCTTTTACTCTGTACAAGATTCTGTAAACAAATCTCTAGAGTTGTGTTCACGGATAGATGGATTTCTCTGCCTGTCTCCTGATATAGGAGATGGGGGTTTTCTTTCTTTCAACCTGTGAGGTGAAAAGTTGTTATCTCTGACTGTGTAAGCTATTCTGGCATTCCTTGGACTGCGCTTGGAGCAGGAGATTCGGATGCTCCGGACTGGGCAGATAATAGCCCAAATCCTTTGAATTATGGAGTCATGTTAATAAATAATATTTAGCCTTCTGATATTATTGTCAAGAGTCCTCTGTTAATGAACGGATCACAACAATAGAGCTCTTGGGGAAAAACCTTCTCAGAAGACAATGCATCCATTTTTGCAGCTAGAAAGGAAGGAAGCCGTGTCCTACCCTGCTCTCATAGCCAGGAGAGCCAAGCTGCCTGTCACTAAGCATTTCTCAGAATGCTCCCACTTAAAATGACACAAAATAATGATGAACAGGTTTCAATAGCAGATGGAAGCCTATTACATAATTCAGTTTTAATGACCAGAGAAATTTTAAATATGACGGGTTTGTTTTGTGCAACAAGATACTTAGATTAAATGAAGCAGCCAAATCTGCTTCCGTAAGCAACTGCATATGTTTAATACACATTTGTTTTATATTAGGATAATTAATCTACAGGGAAATGGGGTTAAATACTAAGATAGCTTTAAATTATACTCAGTTATTGAAAGGATGAGAGGACTAGGGGAAAACCAAGCTAAAATTCCTTCCTAAATAGTGTCTACATAAAAAACTAAAAGGAAAACCTCATTACCAGGGTTAACTATTTTATTCAAGTTGGATGTCACCAAATATTAAAAATGTAGTACTAATAATAGAAACTTGCAACTAAAAAAGTCTGTTTCCTATATAAATCTTTAAAAATTGACTCTAATCCTACAAATGGCTCCACATTTATGCTGGGCCCTACTGAAATCGTATCCATTATTTTAAATAACCACAATCAACAGCTCTACATTAAATTGTAAGAATTAAGTAAAAGGCACACCAAAGGGTCACTTAATATAGGTTTAATTGCAATTTAACAGTTGGGAAAGTAGTTACAATTGTGATCTTCTGCAATTCATGTCTGACTTGCTTGCTAGCGTAATCCAAGACCGATAATTTAAGGTGTAATTTGAAAATGTATACATTGAATAATAATTTTCACACCACTAGAGAGCAAAGTACTGTGATATTAGCTGCTGCTGTCAGTAGGTCCTCAGTGTGATTTTCTGAACAGGCAAACATATTATTCACAGGCAGCAAGACACAATATTTAGCAAAAGGTTTGTGCTAAAATATTTAAAATGGTATTTCACAGGGCAGCTTCCATTTCGGCCAAAAAGTCCATGTTATAAAGAAGGATCGAAGTAAAGGATAGGTGTGACATCAGCCTGGTGTCACCCAGGTACCTACAAACAAGTTGTGAAACCCTCTCTGCTTGGGCTTATTGCCCATCCCCACAGGTGAGCCCCGAGTGATCCATGCAGGATTAACGAGCCCATTGGCGCCCTGGAAACAAGGAGGAAACGGCCAAAGCCTCCACACTAAGGAGAAGAGCTGGACTGATAAAAGGATGAGAAGACTATTATAGGTTTTAAGTTTGGACTGATAACAAAACCCTTTATTTTTAAAGGGAGCAAAGAGTCACCTTTCTCTGTCAAGAGCTTTACTGCAGGAACAAGCTCTTGGCCTAAGTTGCATTCTACAGTCACCACTGGTTCATCATGCAAGGAAAAGCGAGTACTATCGCTCAGAATTATGAAATGTCACTAAAAAAATAATTAAAAATTATTTATTGAATGTTTTAAAACAAACATTTTGTTAAAGCATTTATATATAAATTAAACATTGAATTATTCAAAGGCAAACAAAATCCAAGGAACCGTCAGTTTAGATAAGTATTCCTTTGATTTATTAAGGTGACATTCTAATATAATTCATATGTGTTGGCTACTATTTTAAAAAATACTGTAAAAAACCAGCTATCAAAACAGATACAAGGGAAATAAAGACTACTTTGGATATAATGTTATCAAGCAACTTGGTCGAAATAATTTTAAAAGTTTCTTGCCAAGACATTTGGACACTTGACAAAAACCAAAAGAGCCCCACATATCCTTATGGAGGATACATTTAATTCAAAGGCAGCATTTCTGTGGGAAGCCTTTCCTCAGCTATTGCTTTTTCAAATCCCTGCCATCCCTGAGGCTATTTGTGTCACACAGGATGATCAAGAGAAACAGGCAATTAGAAAATTAAAGACAGCATCAGGAACAGAATCAATGGGATGGCATGCAGGATTACACACACAGAGTAAATGTTTTAGTTGCACAAAAACCAAGGAAGAAATAATTTAATTTTTAACGTAACTGCTTTCTTCAATCTATCCTGGAGTCTGGGGACCGAAGGGTGGCCAAGAAAACTCTAACTTTTAAGAAATTCCACTGCAGTCATGGAAATGAGGCTCATAACCCTGATGTGCTGAACAAGGAGTTGGTGGACACCTGAACAAATATGACATACCCAGGTTTCACAGGGGAAGGTCTCACCACAGAACAGGCTGGAGGAAATCCATCACAAATACAGACTCAGGCTCCTCTTTGTCCCCTCTCTAGCCAAAAATCTTTAGGTTATTTTTGAGTCTTTCCATATGTGAGGAAAAGATAATTACAATTTAAATGATGGCTGAGGAGGCAGGAGAGGAAATCAAGAACTTCATATTCAGAAAAAAACGGTTATCTTTAAATAAAAACCAAAAGGCATGGGACAGGTGGTTAACTCAGAATCAAACCTGCAGATGGAATAATTTCAGCAGGTCAAAAGGATGAGGGATGTCTAACCTTTGTTAGCAATAGCAGATCTCACTTCATCAGCACGGGTGCTGAGGATTTTATTACCAGCTCTGTGAGCTGCTGAGATTGTGAAGAGAAAATTAAGCCCTAGTTTTACCACAGCAAAAGTGAACAAAGACTCTTTGCATTCAGCTGCTTTGCCTCTAAATGCTGATTCCAGCTCACCCTTAAGTGATTTTCTGCATATCAAAGGTAAGCCAATACTTTATGCTGTAAAATAGGTAAAACCTTGTCAACTGTCACTCACCTCTGTGACAGCGGTGCCAGCTGTTCCCAGCTACATCCAGGTGATGCAAAAACACACACTCAAACTATGTCTGCTGGGATTATTAAACAAACAGTGTTCTGTAGACTAAACCATAATTAGGTGCAACGTCGGTATTGTAAAAGCACAGTAATTATGGCCCCTCCTGTTCTACTAATTTCCTTAGCACTAAGAATGTAAATTCTCACAGCTAACATGAAAGTGGTAGTTTTCAGTTCAGAAGTCTCCTCTCTCCTGATGGGGGAAAAAATACTTTGGTAAAGATAACAAAGCCTGCAGACTCCACTGTATATATATATTATATATATGTGTGTGTATATATATATATATATACAAATTTTAAAACTTATGGACTTTGGATCAGGCCACAAATAAGGAGCTTTTATACCCCTGTGCAATATGGACCACTTAATAGAGTTAAGTGACATCCATCTTTATACCATCTCCTCCCCTGAGAACAGGGTAACAGCAGCTGCCTACACAGAAAAAACAATATTAGAAAGCATGTATTTTTAGCAACTTTAATTATATTCTAGCAGCAGGAAAGAAAGAGATGCAGAAGCGTACAGGCAGGCAATTCTCCCCAGAAGACAGACACAGCTTCAGAGCTCTGCAGCAGAACGATTTCACTTGTGAGTGGGCTCGAGTCAGAGAATTGCTGAGGGGACTGCTCTGCCAGTGCTGCGCTGGTCATTCCTCCACAATTCCTGCAGAATGTATGTACACACACTCCAGAAAGAGATGGTTTGGCCTGATCTATGACCACAGTAATAACAATACTTCTAAGGTGTTTTTTTTTTTTAGTGGCATCCCATTTCTAAGTTTCCCCCAGCTGGGGATTTGTTAAGAGCAGTTCTCTGTACTTTAGGGCACAGGCAAAAAAGCAGTTTTACCTATCAAATCCACTGCTGTTAAGCAGCTGTGGACCTGAACGCCAGCTCAGATTGTGCAATATTGTTAATATTTTTAATAGGTACCTGAAGTAACTGATATTCCAGCCATGTAATGGTCAAAAAAACCAAGGGAGGACCAGAGAAATGGGGCTCTGAACTAGCCCAGCTGATGAACTCAAGTAATTTCTTTCAATACACCAAAGCAGTAGCTTTTCTGGGCAGTAGGCTGAGGGAAGATACAGGACAAAACATTCAAATCACTACTGCTGCTGCTTACATGCAATCAGATTTTCATCATACCTATTGCTTTTGCTGTGTGCAGGGCATGATGGATCATTTAGATTGCATTTAAGATGCAAGTGAAGAAAAGAGCTTCATCCCATTCATAAAGAACACATTTTCCTGCTGCAAAGTCCGTGCCTGTTGCTGAGCAGCGCAAATAACTGCAGGATTTGAAAGCAGCTGAGCTTAGGAAATATTTACATCACAAAGGTAAATGTTTAGTTTGGTGGTTTAGTGCTATATTAGTTGGGGGAAATAAAGGCTCACTTCTGGACTGTGAAGGGAGGCAGCTGTGGAGGTGCTGAAGGGCACCTGCATTGCTCAGCACTGTTGCCTCCGTGTCCAGCCCAACCTGAGGCAGCTCCACATTTTTAGGATTTCAGAGATTTAAAACCTGTAATAGGAAATTACTGCTGTAGCCAGCAACAGAGCATCCCATGCATGTTATGTTTTCAGGGTGGATGTTATCAGTGTAGACAAAATTATACCCATGCCAGAGACTTTCTATTGTAGAAATAAATAACCAGTGAAAGAAACCCTCACGTCAAATGCCATCGCTTCAAAGAACCGCATTTAAATGCATGAGTTTTACAACCACTATTAAAATAAGTGTTAATAAAAGCCACACACTTAGAGCATATGAATATACATTCTTGTGGGGGTGTCCATTACAGCTTCAAGAACCAGGACCAGAAGTAAACACGCCCCAGGTGGCTCAGCCCACTTGCAGCTGAGACAGGGGAAGGATCTGTGAAGATTCCTTCCCACTCTTATTTAAGGAAAACGGAAAGAATTTAAAGCCTGGCAATCAATAACCCAGACAGAGGCCTCCTGCATGATGGGTATAAACATCTTGCAGTGCCATTAACACATCCCTGTGCACTTCAGAACTGAACCTTGATGTATTCTTTAATAATCCAGGAGGATTATAATGCTGACTGCAAGTTCTTAGCAAATGAAGTTGTACCCACTCAGGAATACTTTTTGTCTAAAACTCTGCCAGGAACACGTGCTCTGCAATATCCAATATGATTCCCTTTGCACACTACTGCTGAAGCTAGGTCAAGTACCCGCTCTTAGAAACCAACCAAAAAA
>VXAX01002977.1:126970-169843 GCA_013399835.1 Leptocoma aspasia | reverse complement strand
AATAACACAAACGAAACTCGTTGGCCTTCCAACATATATATATATTTTTTTTTTTTTTTGGAGAAGCAATTAATGCCTTTGAGGGAGTGTGTTAGTGGAAGGGGAACTCTGTGCTTTGATCTCATTAGTGAGAATGAATCATGACTGGAATTCACCAGGGTGACTAAAACCAGGAGACTAAGCTCACATCCACCTCTCCTGCTGAGGAAAAACATAAGACTAACTAGAACTTCCTTACAATAGAGTAAGTTATTCTGCAGAGTCACCCTTCCACCTCTCAAAAGGACAAATAAAATAGGAGCTTTGCTCTATTTTTTTTTAAGTAGCTTATCTTTTCTTCCTTTGATCAAAAGATATTTGACAGTTCCCATGTATAGGAAATGTTTGTACCACTTCTCACACCTGCTTAGTCCTCTGAATAGGAATACCCCCAACCCTGTTACATGTATTTACTAAAAGGCTTGGAAATGAGCATTACCTGCAGCATAACTTCCATTTACAAAAGCCATTAGTTACACAAATAAATCCAATACCCTGCATTGAAGGTATAATTTACCCACAAAAGCCAGCTCTCCCCATCCTCTGCACTGTACAAACCACTGGCATTTGCAGGCAGCAAGAATCTCAACACGGGGCTGAGCAGAAAGAGTACTGGAAATCTGGAGTGGGAGCTCATGGAAACAGCTGTTTTCTCCCTGGTAATGCACAAACTAAGTTTCACATCACCCCCTCTCTCACAAGAAATTTGAGCAATGAAAAATCCAGTTTGTCCTTCTGCAGTTGGACTCTGGTTGAGAACGGGAACATCTGTCTGGGCTGAGCAACCCCTGCCAGCTGACAACCCAAACTGAAAAACTCTCCAAGGACCAAACACCAAATAGCAAATTTTGATGTTTCCTTTCTCTATCGTTAATATTTCTTCCCTTGCAATAAAGTTTTTGTTTGGTATTTTTTTTTAACCCTTAGCGTCAGTTGAGAGTCAACATGAGGAATATTGGAGGGAAAAGAGTGCCAAAATCTAAGAGTAGCACATCTTCCCACTTATTTGTGATGCCCTTCAGGTTTGAACCATAAGCAGTGATGCATATTCATGCTAGCAGAACAATAATTAGAGAGGGGAACCATTCAGCATAAGACATTGAGGTATCAGATTTAGAAGCAGGGCTACAAGTAAATCCAGGAGAGAGCTTCAAAGCGCCTGACACCCCGTCAGTAATGCAGCTGCTAGGCAGCTCCAACAGCAGCTCCCTCCTTGCTCCATGCCCTGGCAAATGACTCAGGCACAGAGGTTGTTAAAAATATTTTCCTGACACAAAAGTTAAGGATTTTCCAGTAGGAATTACTGATCAAATCCCTATATTTATGTACACACACACTTTTATGCTGCAGCTGGGAGCAAGTGACATACAGCAGTTCACTTGGAAGGGACCTACAGCCCTCATCTAGTCCACGTGCAGCACAACAGAGCCATTGCCAGCTGGCCTTAAATCCCCACAGTGCACAGGACTCAGGGGAGCAGGATTTGGCCCTTCAGAGCCATCAGTGAGGTTTGCATTTCTTGTTGTGCATCTTCCTGTGTGCATTTCAGCTTCATGCCCTCTCCTGCACTGACAGCGCTATTAATCTCCTGGAGAAATACAAGGCAATTAAAATATTACCTTCTTCCTTAAGCCTTCTGGGACTCCTGAACAGTGCCATTTCAGAAAGGAGAGGAGAAAAGTTCAACCCTGCTTGTTTCTCCTCTCACCAGCTTCAAACTTACATGTTTAATATCCACAGCGAATATAAGCGAGTTTAATGGCTCTACTGGACTGCACTTCACAGGGCAGATACAAAGCAATGTGGGAAAACAGCAAAGACACAAATGAAACTCAAACAAGCTCTTAAATCTGTTTATGATCCCTACTTGCTGAATTTACACAGCCTTGCAGATGTGGCTGGAGGGGAGCCAGGGTTTGCAGCACCCAGGACCCAGGAGTGCCATCAGCACAAAGCTGAGAGGATGAATTTGGGGCATAGAACAATGACAAGCTATGATGCCTTATTTTTTTTTAATAGTTTTTTTGATAATACAGGAATATTTGAGGATACATGAGTAAGGAAACAACCCCCCATCTATGGAACCTAAATTCATTTTTTGTTTAAGTAAAATGCTGGAGTGACAGCAAGTGTTTTCATTCTAAGAAATGTTGATTCTGCTTATTTAGTATCACTGAGAGAAAAGATGAAGGGGAGGATGAAGAGGGGGAACATGGTATGTGATAAATTTATTATGAGAACACACTGGAGTGTAAAACCCCAGTTTCCTCCAAATTCAACTTTCACAGTCCTGTAGACCCCTGCTATTTTATCCACACAAACTTCCTGTCTGGTTTTTGGACAGCTGATGACCTGTTTGCAATCACAGCTCATTGCCATAAGCCACCAAAGGGATTGTATAATATTTTCTGAAACCAGACTCTGGAAAGGACTGCCATGAACTCTGAAAGTAGGATCAAGCACACACACACAAAGTGCTGCAAGCACACACTCCTCCTGTTTTCAAACCCAAGTCTGCCACCTCTTTTTAATTACTTTGTGCTGGTCAAGTGCAAAAATAATGTGTTTTTCTCCCTTGAAGTAGCCCCTCTGGTAGGGTTATGCCTTTTCATAGACATTCTCTGTTGGTGGAATTTTATTCCCTTTTTGCTTTTTGGCTTTTTAGTTATTTCAGTTTTTATTTAAATAGAAGATAAAGACTAACAGCTTTTTTCCCCCAAAAGAAGACAGTTTCTTGTCAGACATCCTTATGAAGTGATCACATTTTTCTGAAATCTTGGTTTGGTAATGGGAACAGCTAGAGGCTGATGTTCTTCAAAAACGTACACCCCAAATTACCTGCTGCTGTCTCTAAGCCTTCTAAAGAGATAAAGAAAATGAAGACAGGGAAAATATTTGATCTTTCATGCTATCTCCTGGTAGAAATTCCTTCCTATCTTTTAAACACATTTAAGGCAAGTCCTGGAAGTAAAAGCATATAAGCGGTTGAAAGTAATTGTATGATACTGCAGAAGATCTGGCTTTGAAGAAAATTGGAGTTATTCAATGTATAAATAGTACATGTGCTGCATTTTGCCTGATTTTAGTGTTCTGCAAAACTTGCATGTGTGTACTGAGGCTCAGTCAAATCACAGAAAAAGTTTATTTTCTGGCATGGGCTGGTTGATACACAGAGGGTTAAAGGCTGAACCAGTCAATGGCATTTTGCTACTGACTTCAAAAGGGTTGAAGCCTTTAGCAAAATTACATTCATAAGAGCCACAGAGTTGTTACTTTTATAAAACTTTCACTGGATTAGCATAAAATAAGCAAAGAGCTTTGCTCAAAATGACATTAACCTTTGCAAGCTTTCAGTGCAAGACCAGCAGTGTCCTGTTTCCAAAGAAAAGAAAAAGATACCTGGCAACTGAGACTCAGACTGTTTGTTACAGGGCACACACACTGATATTCAGCCAAGTGCAGCAGGTTCTGTGTCACACTGCCAGCCCTGCTCGTGCTCTTGTAGAGAAACAAAGCCCTGCTGAACCTGTAACAGCTCCGTGCACGGAGCCAGCAGAGGCTGCATCTGCTCAGTCCTTCCCGCTGCTATCAGGGATGGCACAGGAAGGCTCCAGAGAGAGGAGATGAACCTCCCAGCAAATGGGGCAGGTCTCTGCTCAGGGACACCTGAAAACCCCAGCACTCATGCTCCAAAGCACTCATGCTGGAGGAAGACTGGCCTAGGATCAAAGTTTATGGAATGCTCCTGCATGGGTGTGAAATCCTGCTCCTTCCAGGTGCCTCTATTGAATCCATTGGTGTTACCTCCATCCACAGCACAGATCCAGACCAGATCCCTCTCCTCGAGGCTGGTATCAACCTCCACTAGACAAATAACAAGAATGACCTGTTTCCCTTTCAAACCACTGTTTTGTTAGGAGCCTAATGGATAAGATTAGCTACATCAAAGCATCTGGCTGACTTCTCAAACTTCTCAGCTAAAGCAGAGAGTTCACCCAACGTTTCCATCTCCCAGGAGACCAACCAAAGGAAGGCTTTTGCCTCTGGACTCCACACTCCCCCTGTGAAACCTTTCTCCAGATGAGAGCTTTTGCACCAAGGAGTCCATCAGACAGGGCAGGATGGGCTCCAATCTCTGTTTCTGGCAGGGCTCAGCCAGTTGTGCACTCAACAGTTACTGAACAACAATAAAAACAACCCAACAGTCGCCTTGAAAAATCTAACTTCTTTTCCAATTACACCTCTTCATCATCTCTCCAGGAGGATGCTCAAACCTCCCTGAAAAAAGTTAATGGAAAAGTTTAATAAACCTGTAAAATCTATCTTGAGAAATCATCCAGAATTAATTGCCAACAAAAATCATCTTCTGTTCAAGATGGAAGGGAACAAACCACCTGGGCATGGTGTTATGGACTGCTTGCAATAAAAGACACTTGATTAATCCTTTCAGAAATTAGAATGAGTGAAACACTAGCAATAGCTGATGGTAAATAGCTGAAGTAAAACTCAACAAATATAGCACATGGCTTGGAGTTTTTTGGTGGGACTTTGAATGTTCTGTTTTCAAATCTTTCAATCATATCATGTACTTCTAAACAAAAACCTAAGTTTAGGTTTTCTTCTTAGGTTTATTATATTAGCTGGCCGTGAGACACCATCAAGCCCATGAGTCCATGGAGTTACTCTGTGTCCTACCCTGCCCTTTTCATGCCCATCTTCTAGAAAAGTAGAAAAAAAAAATAGTTTTAGCAGTTTAGCCATGCGACAACTGTTAGTAAAAAAATGCAGGTCAAGTATTCTAGAATAACTGAACTACACCACAGAATGATGTTATCAGCTTGTTTGGAATTGCCAGTGGATACAGGCCAGATATCAAGATGTTAATTAACAGCTAATTAGAGACACAGCCTTATCTTGGAGGTTCCCAGTAATCTCTAGATCTCTCAGTGGTGGTTATTACATCCTTTACAGTTGTTTAGAGCAAATTGGAGGGATCCTTTGTCACATGTAATGTTCCACCTTGGCTTTTGTGAGCACACTAGTGCCACTAATGCCAAGGGGTAAGGCCAGAAAGGGCCTAGTGAAAAAAAAAAAAATCAATTTACTTCAAAATAAAATCTATTGAAAAGACTGTTTTCTTTATTAAAAAAAAAAAAAATCTGTGCTTCCATTTACTGAAAAGGGGGTTTTGAAAGTTTGATAAGCTTCCACTTTTCAAATAAATAAAGATACAGCTATGTTTGAGGGTTGTCTCTTTGCAACAGTGCACAAAACAGGAACTTCTTACAGATTTCAGATATTTCAGCAAAGGAATGTTCCCGTCACTATTTATATAAAAATTTAAACAGAAGCAATCAGTCAAGCTTCTTTAAAAGGAAGGAAGTACTTGATACAAAACTCACCCTCTCCCTGAGGCAGACACATTTTCCATTAGCCCTGGCCTACAAAGCTCAGCACTGAATAGCACAGGTAGGAAAAGAGAAGAACAATTTAGATTGTTCTGGGACTTGAGGGAACACTACAACATCCTGAGAGGTAACCCTGGCGCTTTAAATTGCACAGCAGCTCTGGGGCTGCCACTCAGCCTGCAGCTCCAGCTCCTCCGTTCAGACTGAGAGGGGATCCGGGGTGTGATGCTGATTACATGGACACGTTTTGCTGACATTGCCAGGAACGCAGGGGAGGAAGCGGCCAAGGCAAGTTTAAGTTTGACCTTGAAATGAGATATTATGCAACAGAGAGAACGCTGAGTCTGTGATATGTAGAAAGTATGGGAAAACTAAAGCAGGTAAATCAAAGTGTTCAGCTATGGAAGTCAATGTGATTTACCTTACCTAACCAAATTTGGGGTCAGGCCTCATCTATGTTCCAGATTCACTAAATTATGTCATTTCAGCAGCCTCTTGGTCTCTTCTCCAAAATACAGGGAAATATGAATGAGATCTTTGCTGAACTTTGCACAGAACCAAAGAATATCCCAAACTGTAGTTATTGTCTAGGTGTGTGGATACAGCACACTGTGCCTGAAGAGAAGAAATCTTTGCTTTCCAAAGTGACTGCATCAAGCTTCAGGAAACACAATTGATAAAACCAGATACACAAATCACTTTCAAATAACCAGTCAAACCCATTTTTCCATCCATTTATATCCAAGAACCTCCACGATTCCCCTGCTTTCACCAGGGACAGGGTCTGGCTTGGCAAAAGCTCTTTGACACAGCAGAATAACACATGCAGGTATTTTTCAATCCAAATTCTCTAAGAGTTATGTACCTTGGATATGGTTTATTCCGGCTGATAGAAAGACAGCACTTCTTATCACAAGGAGCTTTATCAAGACACAAATAAACCTCTGAGCTGGTTCATGCCAAGAAAACCCACTGTGCTTCCACAGACAACTAAGAAAGAAACTAGGAAGCATTTCAGAAGTTGCAAAATATCATCAGCTCTGCCAGGGTCAACACCAGCTCCCATCCAGGCTTCTCCTGTGGCACCAAGGCAGATTTTTCTTTTTCCTTTTGCCCTCCTGTGTCTCTCAGTCATTGCAGCACTGCTGTGCTGCCATTTCTGTAGAGCAATTAGCAGTCCCAGTTCAACCATGGCTAATAATACATTTGGGTGTTTCTCTATTTTGTATTTAAACTTGCTTGAACAGGTCTTCCATAAAAAGAAACCAACTCCTCTCACCCTCTAAATATTCTCTTCCAGAGACTCCAAGAAAGCAAAATTTCTCTTATCAACAGACCTGAACCACACTTTACTGTTTCTGAACACTGAAAACAATCCTTGCTCTTCCCCCAAGTGCAACCTGAGACCCAGTAGCAAGAATATTTTATAATACAGGCAGAATCAGTGCATTAAATTCTGAGCAGAACAGCTCTCACACCTGAGATCCCTGGAGCCCCCAAAGGCAGGAATGCTGCAGACCAACCCCAGTGACAACATCCCCTGCCTCACCTTCCTTATCTTCACACAACTGGTTATTCTCTCAGTGTAATCACTGCCTCAAGGTTTCTGTAGTGTCCTTTCCCATTTCCCTTCCCTGCTCCTTACCAGCCTCTCCCTCGGTGTAAAAACCAGCACACTTTCCAGACTCAAAGCCCCCTTAATTAAGATCACTCTTCCCTTTTACCCCCAAACTGTGTATTTTATCTAAATATAATTATCACTCACCCTGTTCATTCTGCACTGCTCCTGATATATTCCTGATTATTCCTTCTCAGGTTAAATCCCAGAAGCTGCTTTCTCTTAGAGCATCATGAAGCTGCTGCTTTTCTTTGTCCACCCTTGCCTCCTAAATCTTTACTGGGTTCAGGTATTGTCCAACAAGTCCAATGAGGAGGCAAACAATTCATCACAGCTGATCTGAATTCTTGTATTTAATCACACCTGACCTGAACTTTTATGATCTTTTAAAAAAAAAAAAAAAATCTGAAATCCTGCTGTATGTTCTGTAGCATTATATATGGTCTTGGAAAAAATGTATAATAGAACATAAATAAAATCAAAAATGTGTAACTATAGCTTGTTCTGTTGCAATGGTGTGTTTCTAGACATGGGGATCTTAGGGGAAATCACTACTCTTTGTAGTGTTTCGCTCAGAATATGCAGTGTCCCCTCACTCCAGCAGCACCGCCAGGTCTTGGGGATTCCTGGCAGGAGAAGACGCAAATAAACCAGTTCCTGGCACGATCCCAGTATGTTTCGTAATGGTGTGGGCTCCCAGCACCTGCCTGCCTTATAAACCCTAACCCTGCCCCTACCCCTGACATCCCATCAGAGCCTGGTACCTCTTTCAAAAATAACAAGGGGTTTCTGCAGAATGCAGATGTCTGGGTAACCTGCAGCCAAAAAACCAGCAGCTGCAGGGTGGTTGTTGGATCTCAGCTCTAGAGCAAGTACTTAAATACTTCATAAATCTCCCATTAGTGTCTGGGTCTCTCAGGGAGGACCCAGTGATGGAGTTTATAAAGTTATAATTGCTGCCATCAGACGATGCTCAGAAGGAAATGATAGATATGTGCAGGCTCACCTGCCAGGGGGGCTATTAAAGAACAAAACAAACTGGACTGGAAATTATATTAATATAGGGTGTTAAAACTGATTCTAATTTCACCCAGCTTTCCAGTAATATTACCTAATGCACTGCCTTTCTTGTGCTGTTTTTCTTACCCCCCAAAAAGCCCTCTCAAGTAACGTGTCAAAGTCACACACGACCAGGATGGGGTTTTGTGGGTCTGCAGGTTTGAGAAGCAGCAGGTTGCCAGAACCCTGGTTAATGGCTGGTTTCTCACTCTTGTTTTTGACATCACCTTTTATAACTGCCTATTGATGTTTCCAACAAATTACTTTTACACCACAGCCTGTGGATTCATAGAACCCAGGGATGGACAACTCAAATTAGCAGTTGGAAACACTGTTTTTCTTCTTCTCATATTTTTTCAGGGTTTTTTTTGCACATGTTAATTCTCTGCCATCTGCACTCATTCTGTGCATACACCCTGTCCAGTTTTCTTGAAACATCTTTTCAGTGATTAAAGATGGATACTAAGTTAGCATTTAGCTGAATACTTTAAGTTTCATGTGTATCGTAAAGTTAAAATTTACAAATACAAACATTATAACAGATTATGTTACTGCCCTAGTCAAACAGAAGTATTATTTCAAAAAACAATTTTATTTAAATATATTACAAAATAGTCCTGAGCAAATCAGACAAAATCACAAATCTGAGGGTCAGTATGATCTTCTGATTCAATAGAAAACAAATACATCACAAACTATTGCTTTCCAGGGATCTTATTGATACAGTTTTGCTGTCTGAAAAGGACACTTGCCAGTGGCTGACCCAGAGGACTAATTATTTTTTTGAATTTTCCTTTTCTCCTGTCTTTTGTCATTGTTTTGGTGAAGAACAATTAGGCTCATTTTTTTTTCATATATTTTGCATTTTTCTAGAATAATATCAAATACCATATACAAAGTTGAATATACTGATTAGGTCTATGATTTGACATCATAATTTTGTATTCTATTTGCATATTAATGGTGCTGATGGGAAGAACAAATTGAAAGCAGTTATTAGAACATGTAAGGAGAATTTTCTTGCATAAGCCATTTTTAGATCATGTCGCCATTATTAAAAAAAAAAAAAAAAAAAGTGATGAATGTTCCCCCTGAAGCTGACAAGTTACAAGGGCTTGTACTAAGGGAATAATAACTCCAAGATTCATAAAAACGGTAATTACTTTATCAACCTTCTAGTCACATTGCAGACACACACACTGAATCACTCCAAAATAACACTGACAGAAAAATTACACTTTATGTTGATACTACGCTTCCTACCTGAGGTTTCCTTCTAAAAACATGCAGGCCCAATATATTGCTAATTACCCTGAAACCAAGAAAATCAGGTTTATGTCATGTATCTTTAACCACACAGGTAAGGCTGGATGGGACAGGGAGAAGAAGGAGTAGATATCAGGAGGAAGGAAGTATTCAGGTTCAAGGATGACACTGCCAAGGTGGAAGTTACCATATATTTCCTCTAGGAACAGCAAGGCTTAGCTTGACAGCTCCTTGTGAGACACCATCATCTTGGACAGTGTCCCAGGAAGGGCAGCAGAGATAAAAGTACACCATAAACCCAATCAGCCTCAAATGGTGTTTAATTAATTAATTAATTAAAGGGATTGTGTGGTCATGTCTCTACCAAGGAGCACCCACATCCCTCTTGGCTTCGTGCATTACCACGCCACCTGTGAATGAGATCCAAAAACAGGTCCAAAAAATCCCAACCCTATCTCTTATTTCTCCTATGAAACTGCCCAAAATATCGACAGCTGTGCAGGTTCAGCAGTGATGAGGAACAGCTCCATGGATCCAAGCAGATATTCTTGTGTCCAGAGGCACAACTTCTCCCAGCACAGCTGGGTCCCCCGGAGCAGACAGCTGAGGGAAGAGCTGCTCTCTGCAGTAAAGACAAAACGCTAATTGTGATCCCAGAGCCCATTCCTCAGTGAGATGGGGATCTCTGTGCTGCATCCCAAGCTGGTTTGGTCTGTGAAAGTGGCAGGATCCCGCTGATCTTTTGCCTCCCAATTTAATCCTCAACCCTGGAGCAGCACAGCCCCCTCTGACTCCATTTCCAGCTCTTATCTGTGCTGGGACAATCCATAAGGACAGGGAGCACTTCCCTGGGGCTGTGGATGCTAAAGGATGGGGAGGTGCTGGGCTGTGCAGCACTCAGGTCATTTCCAAAGACCCAACATGAATCCTTTGCAGTTCAAAGTCTGTGTCAGTATCCCTGTGAGATAAATAATATTACATTGGGGTTTGGAGGTAGAAATATTTAATGTGCTTCTCAGAGATTAGTGGATAAGCAGCATTTGTTCTGTGTTCCAGTAAAAGGGTGCAACTGGACAAATAAATGCTCATTATTTCTTACTTAACTCATTAATCACTATGTGCTCTTGGAGCAACTTGAAGGGATGATAACATCATTAGGCTGGAAAGTAAAGGGATAGTGTTCTCTCCCAGTTCCTTTTTTTAGTTTGTTTTTTTTTTTTTTTTTCAAAATTTTAACACACAACTTGTCTCATCCAGCAAATCAGAGTTTAGAGGCTGGAAGATTCAAGGTGGGTCTCCTTTTAAAAGGTGTCAGTCAGTTCTCCATCAGGGAGTCACTGGGTCCCAAAGCACAGATTCAGTTTTAGGAGGAGAGAATGAGATTAAATCTATTTCAGTGACTCATGTCCATGCAAATGCACGGGAATAGAAATGTGTGGGATTAGAAATGTGTAAAATTAGAAATGTAAATACTATTATGATTTTTTAAAGAATGCTTTCAGACTGAGGCAGAACACCATCCTCAAAATAATGCTGCAGTTTTTCTCTTAGATACACACTGCTTGTTCTCTCTGTAAGAGCCTGAACTACTCATTTTTAAACTCTTAATCACATTATTTTAATTTCTAATGAGTTCTTATGTGTAGCTGGACATTTGAGCCCTTTAAGAAGAGTGCCTTGCAGATGGAAATGTCTTTGCAGAGGGACTGCATCCTCCCTGTGAGCTCCCGGGCTCAGTGTAGCCTGAAAGGAGGCAATAGCTCAGCCTTTGTTCCAGCTGGGTCCTTGACCTCCTTGTTTACAGTGCTAATGGGGACAGCAGTTAGTCACAGTCAAGATGGCATTTCTGAGATGTGAATAATCCCACAAGAAAACAGGCTGGAACAGTGGCACATTCACAGCGCTGCCGAACCCAGCCACGGGCTCCGTGTGATGTTCAGCCACCACCACTGATCCGAGCAGGAACAGAGACAGTGACCTATAGGAAATATAATCTCGGTCCCATTACCAACTCCCTGAGACATTTTTCTCCTTCTGAAGCACAAGATTGTCAATGCCATCCTTCTCAAAAGACCTTCTTTCATGTCGCTTTAATCATGATGACCTTGTTCATTCCTTGCGGGAATTTCCATTCTGCCTTTTGAGCCATGCAAACCATGCAAATTTTCACTGCTCTCTTGCTGCACAAAGATCCAAAGAGTAAAACCCCAGCTTGGGATGTGGCCTGTGTCCTCCAGCCTGTGCTCCTGGTCACGCTGCACAGGCTGCCTGTTCCCGCCACGGAGTCACAGCTGGCCCATCCCGGGAGCACCAGCTGTGCTGCCAAGAACATGCAGTGTAGGAAGACTTGATATATCAAAGAGCTGTTATATACAAACTCCATTTACAGAACTTGTTTTTGCAGAAGAGTGAAATATCCTGTTTGACAATACCGTCTTTACAAGTGGAAAAATGTGACATTCAAGACATCAAATATCCATCTCGATGTTTTGCTTGGCAATCAAAGTCCCAGATTACAATCCTTGAGAATTTAATACACCTCTTCAGCAATTCCCTGTAATGCTACTTGAGTGAGCATGAAGCACTCTGTGTTGAACCACTGCGGCCTGGATTTCCTTAATTATATTGGATTAAGATGAAGGTTTCCCTAAAGTGCAGCTGTGGCTCAAATGCTCTCAGCTCTGCCCAGCTAATGGGGTCGCACCCTGTACAGACACCAGGTTCATAGGTACCGTGGCTCAAGAGCTGTGGCCTCAAGCCCAATGCACTCAGCAGAGTTGTAATTATAACACTTAAAGCTATTCCAAAGACTGAACCCACACATTAAATAAAAACAGTAAGTATAAAACACTGCATGGAGAGTATTGTTTGCACAAGCTCATGGTTTTAAGCTTCCCGATTCAAAACCTTCAGCTCTTATCACTTTGCATCTGAGTTTTTTATTTAGAAGTTGTGTTTGTATTTTGGGGCCAGTAACACACAGGAAAAAAGAGAAGAGTGTCTGAGGAGGTGATCAAGGCTGTGTTAATCTACAGTTTTCATTACACATTCCTTACTATTCTTTAATATGTCTTTGAGAAATGAAGGCTCTGAGGAGAACTTAAGAGACCCTTCCAGGATCTAAAAGGGCTCCAAGAGAGCTGAAGAGGGGCTTTGGACAAGGGCCTGGAGTGACAGGACAAGACAGAATGACGGAGACAAGACAAACTGACGGAGAGCAGGGGATGCTCACTTTCATAGGTATTATGAAAAATTCTTCCCTGTGAGGGTGGGCAGGCCCTGGCACAGGTGCCCAGAGAAGCTGTGGCTGCCCCTGGATCCCTGGAAGTGCCCAAGGCCAGGTTGGATGGGGCTTGGAGCAGCCTGGGATAGTGGAAGGTGTCCCTGGCCTTGGCAGGACATGGAATGAGATGAGCTTCAACGTCCCTTCCAACCCAAACTGTTCCATGGTTTTGGGATCCTTGGTAAGTGGAGAAGTTTAACCACCAGTGTTGGAGTCATACAGAAAGAATGATTTTAGAATACAGAGTCACAACCATTGCATTAAAAAAGAGATTATTTTTTTCTACTTTGCTTTTTGAACTTTGATCAACAAGAAACAATCTTATCTAGAAACCTCAGAAACCCTTTCTCTGTATGTTGGTGGAATCACAGGCCCTTCTAACTCAATTCACAGCCTTAATAAGTTCTGTCATCTGTTCTTCTGAGTCTCACTCCAATGTCCAGAAGAGCCTTATTTTAATTTATTTGTGTAGGAAATGCCAGAGTGTAACTTGTACAGTACGTACAGCTATCGATTCCCCACAACAGTGCTAAGATTACACAAATAAGAGCTCTCATTTCCTGAATTTCACAGATGAAGAGAGGAGCATCATTCTGTCTACTGCACCTTTTAGCTTGTGAGATGTATAGAAAAATCATAAATAATTTCCATAGGAAAAAAAGAGAGCCATTGCTTCATCCTCAATTTTCCTGTAACTTCAATGCATTCAATTTTCAAATTAGTTTGATATAAAGAAAAAGGACATCAATGGAATGCTATTATCCATCTGACTTTCTAAGTAGAGCTGCAGTCATGAAAGATTACTGGAAGTGATGTGGTTAAAGCAGTGCAGTACATGTAGAAAATGTAGCAAGTAAGGTCAAACTTGGAAGCAAATTCACACGATAAGAAAGAATTGCTTTGATGATTTTTAAAACATCATAGTCATACTATATTGGGTCATCCACACTAGCTTGAATCTTTTTAAAAGTCATAATAAATTGAAAAATCCAATTTCTTGGATGAAATATTTTTATTTTTAAGTCAAATTCAAGCTTGATTGAAATGTACTTGCAGGATTTGCAAAGTAAGCCAAGTCTGTAAAGCAATCAAGAAATTTTGATGTAGGTAGCTGGAAATAGTGTCATCCGTGATCTCCAAGTTCCCAACACAAAGTTTCTCAGCAATGTATGAGGGAGGGGAGCTCCAGGGTTCAGAGTGTCTGGTAGATATATTCTGTTCTGGTGGAACTAATGCATTTAGTTGCTAAAACTAAGTAGGAAAGTTTTGAAGGTGTATTTGAAAATGCATTAACAAATCCTCTAGAACCTGTTTCTGATCAGAGGAAGTTGAAATAAAATATTATTACAAAATTTCAAGTAATTTTTGGTGTTTCACCTACTTCTCCTACCAATTAATAATATTATGTTTGCTGCTATAGAAACTCTTATTTAAGCAGAGAACTGTGATTACACCAGCAATTTGGATGGGTCTGATCAAACAAAATTCTTGCACCTATTTTTCTGAGCCAGGTCTAAGAGTGGATGTGCATCCACAATCCCACAGCCTGTTCTGTCTATGACACAGAGATAATGCACACAAAATATTTTCTGCAGAACACACCTTGGGAGGCCTGTCAGTACACTGCACTGTGCATATAATTTCATACCACTCTTTGTTTTAAATCCAGCTATAAACTAAATGGGCAATCCCACATTTTACCCTCTAGTGTCTACTGGCTGCTCCTTGAGGATTTCTGGATGTCAGCATATAACCAGCATAGTCAGAATTTTTCCTAAGAAATAAAAGTATTTTGCTCTCTGTTACCTTCTGCTTGAAATGTGATTATCAGGCCAGGGACTCATTGTTATTTTCTTGTCTGACAGCTTCAGAATAGAATTGAGATATTACATATCTGTTGCCCTGAAAGCCTTTGCAAGATTTTGTCTTGGAGAGCGTGTGAAGCTGCATTTCCCTTGGATCTGTGGCCACAAAGGGCCGTGACCTGTCTCTGCAGCAGCCTCTGTGCCCTGTGCCTTGAAAGGAGGCACAGCATCCTGCAGCCCAGCCCGCAGGGAGCTCCAGGCCAGGCCTGCAGGAAAAGAAAAGCTGGCAGATTTAGGATCTCCCCCACAGAACTGGGGCGGGATGTTAAAACAGAGAGCGGAGAACTGGGCTAGGAGGGACTTTGGACAGCAGGATATTTCTGGGTGATGTGAACTGGAAAGAGCTTTTGTTTCTCTAACAGTTGGCATAGTCGCAGCTCACTGGCAGAGAAATCCCAGAGCAGGAGAGGAGATTCTGGACAGAGGCAAAGCTCGTGCAGAATTCCTGTTTTCCACAACGTTGTAGAGAGAGGGGTAAAGGGAATCATCCTCCAAGGAGACCCCAGCTTGCTCACTCTTGCAGGTTTTCCATGTGCTGTTACTCTTAAATAATATTGCCCTGTTTTCTGTAGAATTTTAGGAATGTGTTAAAAAGTTGTTGGCTTCACTCACACACTCTGCAATGGCACTTCAGGAGGCAAAACCACCCAACTTCAAATGCAACCCACAAATGCCAGTGTTGTTTTCCTTGGATGGACTACCAAAGCATAACGCAGTATTAAAAAAATCTTTCATGTCATCAAAGAAATCCTCATACCATTAGGCATTTGCTGGGATAAAAATATCTATATATTGCTGGAGGGGATTTTTTTTTGCTCTTTCTGTAAAAAATATACTGCCAGAAGTTCAGAGAAATGAAAACTTAGTGGAGCTCGTGGCAGGTATGACATACAGGATCAACACAGGCTCTTCACTGCTTTTTACTCTTAAGACTATTTTAAATTGTCTCGGGTCTAAACTGATTTTCCTCAAACTTTGTCTCCAGTTCGGCCATAGCTTTGAAAATGAGACAGTTGGCAAACAGCAGGAAAATACCTGCTGTGTCCAAGGCTTTCTGCAAGGCTGAGAGCCAGCTCCACTGCTAGAAACGCACCTGGAAAAGGCTTCCTGAGGGATCGTGTTTGGCTTAGGGCAGAATCACTCCTGCGCCGTGGGCACAGGGAAAAAAGGGGATTATGGCTCCCTACACCTCCCTACACCTTCCTGTGCCTAATAGCTCCTAAGAGGGAGAGTCCTTCGGGAAGAGGCCGGGATGTTTCTCACATCCTCATCACCCCCCAGGGTACCCAGGGCAGGGAACTCCCACTCAAAGGCCATCAATATGTGGGCTTAGCTTTAAACTGCCTGTCACTGGCACAGGTAATGGCACAATTACTGGCATCCCTTGACATTAAACTCTGTTTTATACCGATGCACATTGCTGTGGAAGGATTTCCTCAAGTCCTCTATAAGGCAGAATATTACACTTTTCCCTTTAAATATCCTGATCCTAGTTGCAACTCATGCCAACATTATTACTGTTTGATTTATTTATTTTTAAATCTACCTGCAGTTTCTCTTCTGCTATACAACCACTCCCAACCCCTGTCCTCTTTTGCTCTTGGACACTTGCACCAAGGACAAATGAGGTCTGTACTGGTCTGAATTTGCTGAGAAGCCTCAAAGGCAGATGTTCTTACTAAAAAGCAGCTCATTTGATTTGCTGGCAGGGGATTGGAATGAGACAATCTTTAAGGTTCCTCCCAACCCAAATCATTTTATAATAGCTAAAGAGCTACAGAACCAAGAAGTATGAGATCAATTAATGTGGAAAAAGTTGATAATGTGACTTTTTTTGTTGCTGTAGAACAACAAAACAAAGTTAGTATTGAACAGCCTACTAAAAACATGAAAGTGAATAACTAAATGTGAGATTCCAGGGAGCATTCATAAGGAAAAGGCTACTGAAAGAGGTGACTGATGTATGTAACCCTGAAAGAAAACTTAGCAACAAGTAGAAAAGATACAGAAGACTTAAAAAAAGAAATCAGATGCTGCATCAGTCTTTTAAGTTTTGGCTTAAGGTGCAAAAACTTTACTTTCATAATTAAATGAAAGAGTGAAACCTTTTTTTAAATACAAACTTTTAAAGATATGACTTCAACACACTTTTATTATACTGGCAGTAAATAATTAAAATACCCTCTAAACATATTCACCTATCAGTATTATGGAAAGGCTTAAGGAGAATTTCTGATTTAGATGTTCTGTTTGCTTTTATTTCCAAGTAAGACCATGGACACACATGAGGAATGGAGCCTTGCTGGAAGCACAGGGCACCTGAACAAATCCTCCCAGTTTAGGGGTGGCTTCTGACAAAAGTAACTTATATTTTGTATCTTTTGATTATTGGCATCTTTCACCATGATCCCACCTAGCACTGAGATACCTCGTGAAGGACTAGAAAGCTCCTACGCTAGACAAGAGGCAACACTTTTAGATACTGTTCATAAAAATTTGGCAAAATGAAAGCTCTAGTATCACCTGTAGTGAAAAACTCTATCCTATGATGACATGATCTCTGTGAGCTGTGATAAAGCGAGCTATGATTCATCAGGGCAGTAAAAGACACTTCAGCTGTTGATTCCTCAAGCAAACTCCGTAAAAAGGGTGGGGAGACATTTCAAGGAGAGGGACTCCATCTGGGAAAGCTGCTCTGGTGTTCTGTGGAATCAAACGTGTCTGACTTTGGCATGCAGGGCAGGTACGTTTGTTCTGGCAGCCTTTTAATTGAATCTCTTCTCTGGCACAGAGGCACTTCTTGTGTGCGACAGTAATGTAGATTTATGGAAAATAATAAGGTGATCAGCTGCCCTGCAGAGTTATTATTTTGTTCCATTAAAAAAAAGAAAAAAACAGGCACTACCCCTAAGCTGATGAGCTGATGAATGCGGTGACGTGCGGCACCTGTTTCATAGCTCAGTGCAGTTAATGGAAAAACTCCCATTGCCTTCACTCAGGAATCAACCAGCAAGTGTATAAACAAGAAACTGAGAGAGAAAAAACCCTAAAGTTAGGTAAGTGCCAGAGCAGGGACCCTTTTATAAATACCCACAGAGTTAAAACAATTTCTTTTGACTCCATTCTTGTCCCTTTGTGTTCCCTGGGTTTCCTGTTTTGGCAGATTTATTTAAGGCAAGATTAATCACCAAAGCAGTGAATTTAAAATTAATATTCCAGAATATGAAAAGAATATAATTAGAACATTAATTTTAAATTTATAATCATGTTTATGCACAAATAATTATTAAATTTTTTCACGCATCTACCTCCTCACAATTATCTCATTCTAATAATAATTCTGTCAGATCAATGGAAGTACATTCTTTGACTTTGCTGGGCACAGGAAAGTGCCCTTACCGACTCCTAACCAAAGATAAAACACCCTACATGATCCAGTGCATCCAAGTAAAGCTGCTTGGGTTTCAAATTTCAATCTACAAAACCACTCAACACTTGTGTTTTGTCCTCTGCAAAAAAATCCCTGGGAAAATACTTTAGTGTGGTGAATACTAACAAGAAATTGCCTAGGGCAGAAATTACTTATATGTGCATACCCCCTTATCTTCTGTTAAAATTACAACCAGGCACAGCATTTGTGCCCTTCCTCTTTTTGGTTATCAGGCCAGAGACATTTTCAGGAAACCAGACATTTTCAGTTTTTCAATTAATATCTCCAAAACTTCTTTTCAGGGATGCAAAAATATGCTGAAACAGCTGGAAGTACCAGAAGAATCCAGCTGGCTTCACAAGAAATGAAGCCGTGGTTTTCACCACATACAGTATCAGCTAAAAAATATCCTTTGTTAAACCACAAAGAAAATATTGCAGTCACAGGCAGGTCAAGTGGAGAAGGATTTTGCACTTTTCCACCAGGATACAGAAGACAAGATGTGTCCCAGTGGGTGAGCATCACCACCCAGAAAACCCCCTCAGCTGAGCCCTTCTTCACCCAGAGGAAACATTTCCATCACTGCTTTTCAAATGCAATGGTGTTTGAAATGGTGGTATCACATCCTTTTAACCAAGAAGCCTAAATTCTGCACCATCCTTTGAGCTTTTTAATGGGTAAGGACATTTCTGACTGCGGAAAGAGCAATCTTAGTGCTTCTCCATCTTTTGCTTCAGCTTGCTTGCAAAGGTTCTTCTCTTTTTCCCCTTGGAACACACACAGCACATTTACTGCGAGTTCCAACACTGGATTTGGTTAATCTTTGTACACTTAATTGGGGTAGATGAGACAAAATAAAGAGAGCAAAGTAAATGAGGCAGAAGGGTAGTGGGAAGAGGAATGGTGCTCGTGATCCCATGGGCAGAGCTGTACCAATTCATCTCTTGACATTTTGTCCCACCAGGCCAGGGCACGACTGCAGCACTGTGAGACAGAGACAAGGATTGAAGAGCCATCATCTTCTATTCACCCTTTCCCATCACTGCATAGCTTCTTCATGGAAAAACCCACTTAGGAACATCTAAAATTGTTCCCTGCTCCTTTTTGCAGGGATTGTGCAGTTGAAACTTCTTCTCTGATGAAGAAAGTCAGGGAGGAGCAGCTCCCCAGAGCACACTGTGATGTGAAAGTATTTCCCCCCTCTCCTTTGCCTGTGTAAATGGCAGTAATTGTTTGTGATTGACATATGGCACATTACTCCTCTCACTTTCACACAGTCAAGCAGCAGCAAAACTTGGAGGTTGACACTCGAATGCTTTGCTTGGTGAAGCAACTCCTACAACACAATAAAGTTTCTCATCCTCCTCGTGGCAGTGCTACTCGTGGGAGAGGAATAATTTCTCTCCCTTTTCACTAAGCTTTTGAGTCCAACCCTGCCATTGATCAGCTCACCAAACTCCAAGTGACTCCAAGGCGAGTTCAGACACAGCTTCCTGGAAAAGTGGGATTTATTAACACTCTGCTGGAGCTCCCAGGCTGCTGCTGCTGCTGCCTTATTGATCTGATCCTGTGAAATGGCATGTCTACCCACGGGATTATGGAGAGAACCAACGAAGGGCCACCAGGCTGGCTGATATTTTTAACAAATTTCACATTGCTTGTTATTTTCCTGGTGCTGCATGTGGGGAAACAAAGGTGCTAACAATGTAGGATGGAAATAATCTCTAAAAAGGGAATATCAAATGAATTTACAAATTTAAGTGGCATTTACTCTAGACAAGAAAAGACTTTATCTGTATCTTATCAACAGTGCATTTCAAGGTATGAATTCCTACAGCAGATATTCACAGGTTTGTTGTTTTTTGGTTTTTTTTGTTGTTTGTTTGGTTTTTTGGTTGTTGTTTTTTTGGTTTTGTTCTTTTTTTTCTCTCCAAGTTTTAACCTTTCCAGCTAATCTAGCCCTATTTTTTTTTTCTTCTTATAAAAAAAATCCAGCTAACCCATGTCAGGGTCTACCTAAGTCTTCTGGGATTTAAAAATCACGTTTGCTTTCCCATTCAATACTCCCAGCTCAAGACTTTGGGTGGACTTTAATCAACTGCACATTGCCCTTTGCTTGATCTGAACAATCAGCTCAGAAAATTTCTCATTATGGCTTTTGTAAGAAGAAATAATAGCCTGTCTTCTCGTAAGCAAACACAATTTGAATGAGCAAAATTAATGGCTGCTTCTCTTATTTTTTTCCTCCTACTGATGTGATAGGTTATATATGAGGTGTAATTACAATTATGTCAAAGTTGCTTCAGAAAGAGTTAATCTGCAAAGAAAAATTCCCACCAGGAAAAATAAAATAATCTCTGGTATGCAGATGAACTGTTTACTTGGTAGCTCTTTCGTGATCAAAATGAAACTAAGCTGAACTGCTGAAACAATAAAAGTAAATTGTTACTGGGGCTTTGCAAACCTCAATTAAATAAATATTATGCAGTAAACAATGTTCTGGATTTTAATTAGGATACAACAACTGAAAAAGGAGTTATCAACCAGTTGTGTTATCTCATAGTAATCTTCAAACACTTCTTGCAGAAGACTTTTTCATTGTAAAGAGGTTTAGCTTAAAAAAAAAAACTAAAAAAAACCCCACTCCCACTTTACTTTTATGAGCATCAAAAGTCATCTCATTATATATTTTCCCTCCTAAAAAAGTTTCTGTAAAACTTTAAATTAGATAAATATGGGTATTGATGGTGGTTTTCTGGTCTCAGCATTTCAATTACTTTTAAGAAAGCAAAGCATTTTGAAAATAATGTGATCAATTTGTTGCACTTACTCTAACAAAACAAAATCACCATCTAATTATCCAGTCAAACAAAAAACGAGTGCTAACTGGGGGGTAACTAATTTTAAATGGCAGGTACCAGAATGGAAATCATGCCTCATTTTGCATGTTTTTCTGGTAGGTATAATGCAGTGCAATACAGTATTTTCATTATTCATTTGCTTTTTTTTTCGTAGTGCTGTGCACTCTGTAACAGAGATGAATTCCTTGCTGAGCTACCAGATCCCAGGATGCCTTTGGCAGTGGTAAAGCAGATTTCTACAGAAATTGAAGCACAAGATACACTTCCACTCCTCACCAATCTGTCGCAGCCCTGAAACTGGGCTCCTACAGCAAACCATGAGCTTTTCATCCCAGAGCACAGCATGGAGCATGTGTCAGTATGGCTTAAAGGGGAATAAAATGTCCTGTTACTTCTAAAACAAACTTCACCCCTGTCTCCAGCAGCCCGGAGAACATCCCCTGCACAAATAAACATATCTATGTATGCAGACTGTTTCAGTGTCAATTACTGTCAATTAAGCTGTCTTCAAAATGTTAAAATTGCAGCCTTCTTATAAACATTGTTCCATTAATCAGCAGTGAAACAGCCCATTCTCAATGGAGACAAAATTATTGGTGTAAAAATGAAAAGTTGAGCTTGTAAAGAAATAGCAATGACATTTGTAGGGGCTGACATTTCTGCACAATGTGGTGAGCTATTAATTTGCTAATTACCCGTGTAACACTATTTCAGTGCATACTTTTAGCAACAGTCTAAATTGAACCTGAAGATTAAAAATCTCACCCTAAAGGCTTGGATTTGTCCCTTCATTTTACACTACAATCTCTGAAGTAAATTAACAGGCTGCATTTTTTATTGTGGCTCTCTCAGGAGGGAAAACGAGAAGCTCAAGGGTCAGACTCTGCAATGCCCTGGGGGAACAGTCACCGCTGCCCCGCAGTCTCCTCTGTAGCTGCAGGATTTGTACATCTGATTAACCTTCCTGCTCTTGAGAGTTCCAGCAGTGTCCAGAAACACAGAAAAGCTCCTCTCTCTCTTTTTTACCCCGCTGTTGGCACAGCTGCATTCACACCGGGAGTGTGGCAATTGCTCAGGTGCTCTCAGGCCTCCTGTGTGGCAGAGCCTGGGAAGGGATCCCAGGTGGAGGTGTCAATACTTCTGCTGCTGCTTCTTTAGGTGCTGATTCCCTTCATCAGCTCTTAATTCTACTTTATTAAAGAGACAATGCTTTACAAAATGTCATTACCCCCAGCCTTTGCTGCCAGGTAATTCTCACCCACCCAATATCCTGATAGGGAGTGTTCATGTAGAAAAATCTTTTTTTTTTTTTTTCCCCCTCCCAAGGAAATGACAGAATGGTCTGTACACAGCAGGCCAAGGAATCAGTCAGATTTCCAGTGCCATCTCCAGCTGTTCCTCAGCCAAAACTCAGAGGCCACCTGTGCCAAGCTGAGTAAAGTCTCACCTGACAACAATCCTCCTGGCTCTCCTTTCACTCCCTTATTTGCTCCCCTTAACTTCCCAATCTCCTTGCTAGGTTTTTGCTCCTGCTTAGAGAAAGGTAATTTCCTTAAACAGGGTTCTTGACCCTATTTTAGAGATCTCACCAGAGACCTTGGCCACTCACAAGACCTGAGCAGTTTTGTTCTGTGTTACTCAAAGGACATCTGCTGAAGGTCAAAACAAAAGTTTTCCACCACCCTCACTCACATGTGGCCTTCACTTCCATATGACCGACAGCTTCCAGGTTCACAGAAGGAAGACTGACATTCCTGTGATGTGGAACATCAAGTGAAATCCAACCTAATTAATTTAAAAGAAAATCCATCTTTTAACGCTTCAGTTGGTTGATTTTTCTATCAGCAGAACACAAAGGTCAGATCTTAGCCAAATTCACAAGTGACATTGGGCCTGTTCCTTTCTCTCTTTTCCCCCACCTTTTCAATATCCAAACAAGGATAAAGTGTGTAAAAATAAACCGAAAAAGCATCAAGAGAAGTCAGGGAATTTTAAGTTACCTGGCAGTATGGTACATGGCACTCTCTGGAAATCAGCTTTTCCTAAGTTCCTCTTATACCTCCGTTCTAATTTCCCGGATGACAATAAGCATTAGAAGAAGAAAAGAGCCCTTCAATTATTTTTTTTTTTTTTAAATTTCTGTCTCTCCTTTGAGGAATGCTGTTTCCTGTGTAAATTATTTTCTCCCACAGCTCAGAGAGCCCCAGCACTCAGCCAGCCACAGGCTTCTCCAAGCTCCTGCAAATGGGCACTTGGTGTCCCTGTGAGAACACAAGGCTGAAATCAGGCACTCATCTACAAATGGGGGGTTTAAAGGCCTTATTTGACCAATCTCCTCAGCTACATTCCTTAATAGAAAGCTGATCCAAGTGTATATAGATGTGTATATATGTATGACTGTATTCTCTGCTTACAGAATGTCCACAGGCAGAACTTTCACAAGTTTTCATGCTCATCCCCAGCCTCAGCACCTATATTTTCTCTCTGTAGATACATGTTTGGGTTCCATTAGAGAAAGGGATGAGTTTGACCAAAACCTCCTCTATCCAAGCTATATTCAGCTGGTCTAGGACACCTCCACTGCTGTAAACTCTGCTCAAAGAGAAATCTTTCATTATGTACCAGAAAACCGGGATGTAACCAAGCTGTGACCAGCTGGCTGACTTTTTTTCCCCCCAGATTCCTTGTTGTAGCCAAGCACAAGCTCAACCAAAACCTTCCTGTCGAGAGTCCCAGAATGCTGAGATTAACAGACTCTGCAGAGCAGGATGCACAAACCTCATTTATGAAAACGAAGAAGAAAGTAGGTGGGTTTCACATCAAATGCATCTAAACAGCATGGTAGGAAAAACAAAAAAAAAAGGTGTTTACAAACCTATGAAAAATTACTGTTTAAGACAAACACTGACCTCACATGTGGATCAGGAAGGTTGGGTGACTATGGGTATGGAGCAGCAGGAAAGACAAGAGTGTGATTTTGGGAGATGGCAGTACAAATCTATAGGAAAACACTGGAAGCTCACAAAACTGCACTTAAAAGTTGACTTTTCTTCTCAGTCTCTCAGTAGATGTTGCTGTGACACCTCATTGCTGCTAAGTGAACAAAGAAGCCCTGAATATGTGGTTAAATCACACACCACAGCAAACATTAATTAATTGATATTTGAATAGCGTATGGAGAGCTTAAGAGTTGTACAAGTGAGACATGGGGATCCTTCACTCAAATGTGACATCTCTGGTATTCCCAGTTCTCCCTGCAGCTCCCTGATAAGGCAAGAGCTGTGATTTTGGGGAGACACAATGCCTGGTGTCCTCGTTCCTGTGGCTGGGAGCTTGCAGTGGGGATGCTGGTGGCTTTGTTTTCCATGTCACTGCTAGAGGTACTCAGGCTCTCTGTGCACAATGAGAGGATGCAGGTGATCTTTTACTTTTGAAACTCTCAAAGCATGTGTATTTTTATTCAATTTTTCTGAAAGGTCAATATACTACAGATCACTTATCAGTGATCCTTCCTTGCCTAGCCATCATTTGTACACTGTGGCATCAGTTTTCCTGGTTCAACAGTCAGCTCCTAATAAAAGAGGATGACATGTATTAGAAGTAAAGAAAAATAGCTGTAATAACAGCACTCCAATCCTACTTACTTGTCTCTTAACCTCTTTCTTTCAAAGGCTCCCACGCTGCAGTGCTCAGAAGAAAGTTGCCATTGAATTATCCACCGGAAATCCACTGGCATCTATTGCTGCTCTGGTGCAGCAGCGTACAGGGCAACAATAACTGATAACACTTCTCACATCCCTGCCCCTCCTCCTGCTCAAACCATGGCTCTGGAAATAAAACCCCGTGCAGACACCAAATATTTTTTAAATGAAGCTCAGAGCTGCAGACAGAAATCAGCTCCATCTGACAGCACAGCCCCCCAGGACCCTGGCGCTCGCCCACTGGCCCCTGCTCCTCACAGCCTTGTTCTGGGGAAGCATTTCCACAACAATTCTCACTGATCATGAAAGGCAAATAAACCAAATCCCAGAAGCAAAAGCGAAAAACATCCATACAGTTTTCTCCAGCAGCCTACTGCTATTTATACAGGTGACTGTGAACATTCACACATCAAAACCAGTGGTATTTTGGCATCTCTTCCAGGAGCAATCATCTCCCTAATGGATAGCACAGTAAATACTCTGTCCCCGATGAAGAGAAGATGCTTGAATCATTACAGCAGCAGTCTGTAATGAAAAGGATGCAGATTCAGTTCCCTGTCAGATTTCCTGATAGGAGATTTTTTTAGAAATCTCACAGGTACCTTTGGATTTCAGTACAAGGATCTAGGTGGCTTTTAATGGCACAATTAAAATTTCTGTGCTTTTCCTAACTTCACAGAGGAATTATCAAGATTGATACATTAAAGAACAAGGGATTCATTAGGGAGCTGGCAGCACACAGCTTTGGTATCTAAAGTGGATGGAAATTTGAACTGAGTGAACAAACCCTCCAGCTTTAAACTGTAGTGGTTCCACCAATGATCGGTTCAAGGGGGCAGAGGAACAGCCATGATCTGCTCCCTTTTTAGGGCACAGTAGCCATGTAACTGCTGAGCTGCACCTCTGTCCCCAAAATGCCCTCTGACAGGGGCCCAGAAAACTTCCCAGCAGGTGGTGATTTGGTGTCTCTGCATGGCAAAATCCCAGAGTGGTTTGGGGTGGAAGGGACCTTAAACACCACCCAGTTCCATTCCCTGCCATGGGCAGGGACACCTCCCACTGTCCCAGGGTACTCCAAGCCCATCCAGCCTGACCTTGGATACTTCCAGGGATGGGGCATCTTGCTGTTTTTACTGGAAAAGTGGCACAAATACATTCATCCAATGTTTTTCATGGACAGGCAAGACAATTTCACACACATTTTTTTTTAAAGCACCTCATGTGCTAATCTTGCAGCCCAGGCATTCACACTGCAATCTGTGCTATCTCATTTCTAAGATTAAGCAGTTAAATAGTCTTGGCCTGGATCTTCTTAATCACACTAATAACACTTTTACAGTGATCTGGGCTGAAAGGTTTAGTATGAAGGACAATCACCCTCCTTTATTAACAGCCAATGCTGAGCCAGTGCATTTAACAGAAAAGTCATTGTGGGCTTCAGAAAGAATAAGATCAGAGTTAGACTCCTGTTGACATGGAAATACTCTGAAAAGTCTCTTAAGAAGTGTCCCAAGCACTGAAGTTCTCTGTCTTCTTTATGCGCTAATGAGGTTGCTGCCACAAGTCTCAATTTGGAGCTTTTCTTCCTGTTGAATGTTAGTGTAAAGAATAAATAAGATCGATTAGAGTAATTTTGGCACTAAAAAAAGCCAGTGTACTCCATGTCCTTGCCAATACTCCCCTGTGTATCTGACAGGAATAGCTGCAAGGACTGGAGAAGCAGTAACTTTTGGAAAGGACTATATCTCCTACAGAAGCACCACATTAAGTAGACCATTTCCAATGAATCCCAAATGCTGATGTTCATTAGCTTTTTGTGAAAGCAGAATACCATGTAAAATGTGCATTGCACAGCATGACTTGTACTGGTGCCCTAAACGGAGAAAGAAGTCAAATGACATCCCCAGATTAAACATTTAAAAGGAAAAAAATTATCCCCAGATTAAACATTTAAAGGGAAAAAAGTTATCTGAGCAGAAGAAGCATTGCTCTGTAGAACTGCAATCAAACAGGACTGGGAAGAATACAATTTCTTTACACCAGAGCATGAAGCACATGTATCTTAAAATCAGCTAATATCTACTTACTAGACCTTTAAACCGGAAAAAAAATGTATTTTGCTATTTAGATAAGCAACACAACATGAGTTTGGGGACTCTGCTCAGCATGGAGTGAGATATTAAACATCAATTGAGTCAGTTTTATTATTAAATAAAAATCCCAACATTTATATATTACTGCTTTTTTTTTTTTTTCTTTGTAACCTGAGAGGCAGTGCCTTAGATAACCATTTTTCTCCATGAGTAAGGGACTGTGGGAGCTCTAAGGCTTTACTCAGACATGGGACCTGCTGGCAGTTCCCAGTTCCTGAGATGGATGTGGCAGGATGAGGCCTCCCCTATCCTGCTCCATGCATCCTCTGTTTTGCAGCTAAAGAAACTCTCACCATGAGGCCCTGAAGGACCTGCAGCTTGTACACCTGCTGGGAAACTTTGTTCTGTGGCAAGTGTCAGGTATTTCTGCTTTTTACACAGACAAATCAATGTGTCAGACATCAAGGATTTCACAAACACCACTGTGAACGAGTAAAGAGATTGAGTTCACTAAATGGGATATGACAAATGTCATCTTTGACTGGAACAATTACTGGTTTTCCTCATATCTTTATAAAAGGTGACATCTATCTCATAGCTAGAAGAAATATTGTTTGCCATGTAGGTGAGCCAGATCAAAGTAGAGAGTGGATTTAAACTGGAATATTCCCTTGTTTTTACTACTGCAATCACCGTATAAATTTTGCACGTGATGTGCATCAGGATGCTCTTGCCTACTGTGTGTATTGCCAGTTCTTTTGGTTCATTTATATGAAAGTTAAAAATGAACAAAAGTATTATCTAACTCACTGGGGAGTTATGAACTGTCACTGCTATTGATAACAACAGGAAATGAGATCTGTGCCTGTTCCCCTTGCTCAGCATCAACATGGTAAAATCATAAAACAACTGAAAAACCCGTGTTTGGCTGTGTTTGCAACGCAAGGCGAGGAGCAGCTTCAGCACTGTGACATCTCTGTGGCTCCAGTCACTCCAGCTGATCCATAATGGAGCAGTCAATCACACCCCTGAGGCAACTCCTGCTCCTTCCTCATTTTCAGCTCACCAAAGGACTTTGTCTAAGGTAGTTCAGCAATACATTTTTGCATGTCCTGACTCCAATAAAACACCTCAGTGTCTGCTGAGCTGGTGTCCAGATCAGAGTATCACTACACAGTAAAGAAGATGTAAGTCATCTACTTAATCAAATCCAGGCAGCCAGGATGCTGCACTGGATGGACCATGGCCAAGGACAAATGCTTCAGACAAAGGCAGACTTTGCTAAAGCAGATTAAGATCTGATTATAGATAAGAAGTCATGCTTTAAGTGTGGCAAATTTACCTACAAAAATATTTTTTATTAGTACTTTTGAAGGGGTTATAAATCTTTCCTGGCAGAAATCCAGCAGTGGGATCCTCTGTGGAGGGGAGACAGTGCTGGCTACCAGCACGGCCCATTGGCTTCTCCCATCTGGACACCTCAAGGTGCAGGACAGACCCTGCCCTCCCAGCAGCCACCAGCACCATAGATCTGAGCACATCCTGCACATTCCTGCTATGATTCTCCAAGCACCTGTTGGAAACATCCTCTCAACCCCTGGACAGCACTGCAGACCTGTCATGAATTCCAGAGGGCACACACCAGTGACAGAGCAGGGAAAAACACAGGGACAGGACAGTGAGAAGGAGAGGTGTGATTTTGAGAACAGAAGGAAGCCAGCACAGATGAAGGGAGAAAATCCCTTTTGAGTCATCAGGTGACACAACTGCCAACATGAATACCAAAAAATCAGTGGCTGCTGCCAAACACTCCACACACACAGGATATTGGCCAAAGTTCTTAAAACAGCCTTTTACAGCAGCCATTCCAGGGCCTTGATGTCTTCTTGTTCTCCAGAAGTAACTCTGTTAACTTGCCCTGGACTACTGAAAATACCTGACAGCAAGCCATACAAGCTCAAGAAAAAATCTAATGTTGGGTCCCTTTAGGTTATCCATGCTCTTGCAGCAAATCCTCCTGCCTCTAAAAAGATCAGAGAAAAGCATCTTCCCTTGGTTCTGAGGGGCTGATCGCCCCTCAAGCAAGGGATAAGCAAGATTTATGTCAGGCCATGGAGTCAGAGTGAGGGAATTATCCAGTTCTGGAAGGAAATGCTATTGGACAATCTGTGGCAACCCAGGGCAAAAGTATAAAGATGAAGAGGTGCACAAACCTTCCCTAAAATGTTAGTCCTTTCCCTCATTTCCTTGACTCCTTTTCCTTATGCTCCTCCATCAAGCTGAAAGCCTGCAATGGGAACAGGATGTTTTGCTGGCAGACAGAGCTACAACTGTTCCTATCAAGTTTATGTCTTGATCAGAGAAAAAAAAAAATTACATTTTATCCCAAATCCTGCCAGAGGACTACAGCCTTCAGCTTCCATTTGAGAAGGTTCCTTGTGGATCTCTCAAACTGTTCCAATGCCCATGTCTCCACAAGGATGGTACAGGAATGGCACGAGGGTGGGTGTGTGTGGATGCTGCCATTCTGCTCCAGAGGCAGAATGACATTCAGCTCTGCACGGCAGGAAGGAAAGCACTTTGCTTCAAGTAACATTTAAAAAACCCCAAGCTTGGAAAGCTGTGCTGCCAGACAGCTCTAGGAACACAGCTTTTAGCCTTGTGTAAGCACAGCTGAAGAAAGGAATCGAGAAACACGGATGAAATGGAACAAGCACTGGAGCCTGAAGATGTTGTCAGGTGCTGCCTGGTTCTCAAGCACGGCCACCCCAGCAGGCACACAGGTACTGAGCTGGGCTGGTTCCAATAGCAGGGTCCTAGCAAAACTACCAGTGTCAGCCTGAACTAACTGCTGGAAACATGTGAGGTGGACTAAATGCAGCAATTTCACCTCTCCAAAACCATCCAGCACCTGCAAAGTACTTTGTATTCACCTGAGTGAGGGGAAAGCTGCAGATGCAGCACCTGCTGGTGCTGCCCCGATGCCAGAGTTGCAGCACATCCTCTGCCACATCCCTGGCAGCCTTGGCCTCACAGAGGGTTCTGGGGACTCACAGAGGGTTTTGGGGCATCACTGCTGTGTCCTCTGACAGCTCCAGCAGCACGAGGCTCTTGGAGGATGATGTGCTGCTACTTAGCAGCTTGTTCGGCTGTTGGCAGGGAAGTGAAGCATTGGTGTTACTTCTATCTGTACTTCAGCCTTTTGCAATCAAATATTGCCTTTTTTCCTTTCAAAGCCAAGTCCTCTCAGAAAGCCCTCAGTTTTCCATTTCCCATCAAAACCACAAGTCGCCCAGCCACTCCTGCATAAGAACTGGTCACAAACTCATGCAGTGTTATTCATCACAAACTTGACGAATGAGGCAAGAGATTTCCAATTTGTAAAGTTATTATTCCATAAGCACAGTTTGCCAAGTAGCAACTGTAAAATTCAGAAATATTTATTCAGATAAGATGTGATATTGATCTTCATTGCATTTCCATTCTGATAGGGATTTTTAAGGATCCTACCAGCTATCTTCTCCCCGTGATAGCACCAAGGCTCCACCTATAATGAAACAAATCCCCACCATTTTAGCAAAAGCACATGGAATGTGAATTCCACAATAATCCTTGAAAAATAAATACAGTCTATGCAGTGTTAATAAGGCAATTATCACAGAAGTGGCACAGTTTTTTCTGTGATTTCCCAATTAACATGATTATCAACTGCTTGTATTAAAGCAGTTTTATATGCTTTGACTTACAGCATACTGTAAACAAATTTAAGATGCCATTTCCTGCTCCATCGTTTACATCACACTGTTCATTCACACTTGCATTTGTTTTTCTTATTTTTAGTGCATTTCAGAGAAAACCCTACATTGTGATGGGGAAGAAAAACAATATTAGAAACAAAGCCACAAAAAGCAGACTGGTGGATTATTTCCAAATAAATCATGCGCCACGGGATTTTTTTTTTTATAAATTTGTAAAGCTACATATCAATAATCTGGAAAAACTACCTCTTTGTGCATCAGTATTTTATTTGCCTTTTCTCCAACAGATGCCACTGACAGTTTACTAAATGGTGCACTGCTTAATAGATTTAGTGGAGGAAAAAGAACACTTATTTTCATACAAATTAAATCCTGCATGTACCTAACTGGAGCATTTGGGCGAAAAAGGCTTTGGTCCAGCAAAGTGGGGGAGCAGAGTGGGAGAGCAGAATTTCTACTCTTTCTGAGGTTAGCGTCAAGCAATTTCCAACATGGCACATTCTTCTGGTTTGCTGTTTCCTGTAAATGCCATCCTGTGGCTAAATTTTTCCAGAACCAGCAATTTAAATATCCAGCTCTTTGAAATGACATCTCTGTGGTGGTGCAGCTGTCAGAGAGTGCTGAAACCCTCAGGTCCCATAAACATCCACTAATGAGATGAAACAAGATCTAAAGTGCTCAAATGTTGATAAGTACAGAATGTAGCTCACGATGTACTCTTCACAAATTAGTGAGGGGTTGCTATGACTCCTTAATGAAATGTTATTATGTTTTAAAACTGAAACCAGACATCTGGGGACGGGGGGAGGAAATGGGAGCGAGTGTTTGAACACCGTTGTCTAGGCTTCCTTTCATCAGCCAGCTGAATTTGCTTACTTGTCCTGAATGAGTGGATCCATTTCTTCAGCTGGTGCAGTGCCTTGCAATAAAGCCGAGCAGTGTGTGCCGTCTTCCGCTCCCTGGGAAGTGGAAATCACTGCTCTGGGAGAGGAGGCTTCTGTAGGAAAGGCTACACGAGCTGCTCTTTCCCGGCTGTAAACGTCTCCTGTCTCCCTGCAGCGTCCAAAGGATTTGACAAATGCAAACATGCCAATGTATGCAGCAGGTTCTCAAAACAGCCCGTCAGATCTTCAAAAACATTAAGCACTAAAGAGGTGAGAATTGCTTGTTTCATGCTAGACTCAGATGGAAGAATATTTATTTTAAAGTTCTTTATGTGAGACTATGACAATTTCTTTCCTTACTAACCTTGATATACATGCACAGAAAGACAGAGATAGAGAGGAATACGTATGTCTATATACATTTACCTGAACACAAAATTTAAGTGACAGACAAGGACAGATCTGGCTCCAGCTACAGATTTCTGACCTCATGGTAAACACTGACTTTTTCAACAGTGCCCAGCACTCACAGAGCTATTTCTTTCCTGAGTCACAGAGCAATCACTGTATTACTAGCCACAATAAGAACTAAATGCTCCATCCCTGGTGCTGGAGGCGATTCCAGAATCACACATGGAGAGCCATGGGTTAAACTAGAGCCAGCAGACACCCAGGAACACACTTCCTCCAGCAAATCCTAAAAACATTTCTTTAAACACATCCTTTAAAACTTTCTCTTGAGCGGATGAAGTGAGGGAGGCCCATGCTGGCAGAGATTAGAGGAGCTGGCATTCACTCTCTGGGGCTCCAGGACCTCAGCCTGCTGCTGGCACTGCAGATCGACACTGCACGCGGGCGGCCGGCGCAGCCCCCACGGGTGGCTCTGGCAACTGATCCCATCTTTCCTAACAAACAAGCACACAAATGTATATCCATTTTAAATCAGATTCAGCTTAAATCTGATCCATTGAACCAATTCAATTCTCCTGCTTGTCTTGTCCACCTTACATGTGGCAGCACCTCCAGGCTGAGGCCCCCTCGCCCTGTGATGGAGCTGTGGCTTGAGATCCTGCACCACTATTGCCACCCCAGGGTCCCCGTTTTCCAAACTAAGGGTACTGTTAATATTGGCAATTCTGGTAATAGCTCTTGTGGGGAAAATCTTTAAAAAGGAGACTAAAGCGATGCAGTTCAGGTGCCTGACAGCTACTCCTGGCTTTGGCAGGCCTACAAATGGCACTGGGGACCGTGCCACAGCCAACAGCGTCAGCCCAGCCTGCAGGGATGAGTTCACACACCTCCTGATCCATCACTCTGGCTGCTGGATCAATTGAACCCATACATCAGAGCAGAGACCCGACCCGCTGCTTAGTACAGTCAGAGAGATATTTCTTACATTAATTACTGAACACAGAATCATAGAACCATTTAGGCTGGAAAAGCCATTTAAGATCGAGTCCAACCATTCCTCCAGTACTGCCAAGCCCAGCAGTGAACCGTGTCCCCGAGTGCCACATCTACACATCTTTTATAGACCTCCAGGGATGGTGACTCTGCCACTTCCCTGGGAAGCCCACTCTAGTGCCTGAAAACCTTTCAGAGAACAAATTTTCCCTAATATCCAACCTGAACCTCCCCCAGCACAACTTGAGGCCATTTCTTCCTGTCCTAGCGCTTGTTACCCAGGAGAAGAGACTGGCCTCACCTCACTACAATCTCCTTTTTGGGAGCTGTAGAGACTGATAAGGTCCCCCTGGGCCTCTTTTTCTCCTGGCTGAGCCCCCCTCAGCTGCTCCTGGTGCTCCAGACCCTTCCCCAGCTCTGTTCCCTTCTCTGGATACACTCCAGCCCTTCAATGTTTTTCTTGTAGTGAGGGGACAAAACTGACCCAGGATTTAAAGTGTGGCCTTGGCACTGCCCAGTACAGGGGGAGGGTTTTTGCCTTGGTCCTGCTGGCCACACTATTGCTGATATAAGCCCAGTGCCATCAGCCCTTTTGGCCACAGCTGGCTCATGTTCAGCCTCTGCCAACAACTTCCCCTACATACACTTGAGCTGGACATTGAACGAGCACATGACTTTCGCTGAACCCTAAGAATTGAGTGTGACTTTGGCATTTGAATAAAAATGTGAAATTGTAAAACACTGCTCAACCTACTCAACAGGACCTAGTTCTCAGTACCTGGGCAGAGTCCTCACCCACACAACACTTGCAGGAGGAATAGCACATCAACATCACAGAGGCAGTTCACCTGATGAGGCTTGAACATAGACCTTCCTGGGGGGAAAGCTCTGTGTGAAGACAACCACTTCAGTATGTAGACAGAGGAAGAAAATCTTGCCACTTAAAATTCATGGTAAAAATAATAGATTGGATTAAAATCAGCTTTACTCCTTGTTAATTATATTATTTCCTACCCCTAATTGTTATGTTTACATCATAAAGTGCTATGCACGTATTTTGAACATTTTAAAAGAAGAATAGAGAAAAGTGAAGGAAAATTTATGTATGTATACATATATATGTATTTATACATAGCCTAATTAGCTTCAAGTCATTCAAATACTGATTTCAACAACCTAGTACTGGAAATCCCAGGCTGGCACTACAGTTCTGTAATCAATAGTCCCAGAGTAAGTACTTTACATTTCCACAAGAAAAAAATAAAAATTAAAAGACTCAAAGTGATTGAAAAGGAGTGATTCAGATGATACATTACGTGATTTCTGTTTATTACTACCTACTCTTTCTGATTTTTAATACCAACATAGAGGTTTCAGGACAAGATTTCCAAACAATTTGGTCTTCTTCCATTTGGCAAACGCTGTGTCTAATGGAGCTTGAAATTAAACCAGCTTTTTTCAGTAATTCCCTCTTTGCAAAATCCCAGCAGTGATGAGGGACTCTCCTGTTCATGGGCTGCAGCAGAGGATGCTCAAAAGAAAAGAGCATCTCTCACACAAACAGCTGAACTACTCTGTGAGGCTCCAGTCCATGAATGAGGTCAGTAGGAGCTAACACCTTGAAAATGGATAAAATGTAATAGTACACTGTATTTTGATTTTTGCTGCAAGTACAGAAGGGTGTGATTTATGTGTTTGACCGCCTGTGCTGGGACAAATGCAAGTGATAAACAGCCACCATAAATGACAAAGCAGTGGATGTTGTTACCACCTCACTGGGAATCTGACAATATCCCCTTGGAAATCCTTGTCTCACTAGATTAGGAGTGCATGCAACTTAATTAAAGAGACTTCTTCAACTCTTATTGAACATTTCAGTGACTCAAATAAATACACTCACAGGTCTCTTTAAGTTTGTCTTTTTCTTCTTAAGGGTACTTGATCTTTTCCTGCATCTCAGAATCCATTTGGACAATCTAATCTGCTTTAAGAGATGAGTAGTTATGAAAGCCGTGTTTTGAAATGTCTAGGAAACACTTGACAGCCACAACCTGGACTTTTCCTTGTCCATTTGGGAAATTAAATATGTATTTAAGTTGGAAGTTTCTCATGCTGAGCCTTTAACATGTTAGTCTTCATCCAGACTTTGAGTTTCCACCTTCAAAGTAACAGTCACATTTCCACATCCGTACCAGCTACAGCTACTCAGGATATTTCAATCTGATTTATAGTCTGGCACTTGGAAAAGTATTTTGCTAATTTTTCCATTTGTTTACTCTGGGCCACCTGTTAATTTTTCATGAGTACTTCATTCCACTGCTTCCTACACTGCAAATGTCTCCCCCTTTTTCCAGTGCACCCTGTGTGTCAGCATTGAAAAGGGGCTGGGTTTTTCCAGATCCACTCCTCATGGAACACAATCAGTGTCCTGAACTGATCAGCTGTGCTCTCTCAAACCATACAAATCTGCTGTAGTGCAGTGACAGATTGATACTAGAGCACAGGATTTGTGCTCTATTTTCCAAACATCGTGACCTTGTTGTGGATTTTGAGGAAAAACTTAGAATTATTAACTTCAGATGATATGTAAATATATGGATCAATGCTCCTCTCAGCAGGTGATTGCCAGAGTATTCAATGACTGCTTTTTTTGGTACAAAAGACACCTTCAACTCTCTCCTTCCCTGAAAATCTCCTCGTAAATGTCTCTGATGGCAGATCGTTAAATGCTGAGCTGTGGCATTTCCCTGAAGATATAATTATAAAGCTGTGGGAGGAAAAGAGGCAACTCTTTAGACCACACTCTTCATTCTTTTATGGCTGTGTAGTTCAGTGGCTAATGTGTATATTGAATTTAATTTAATCACTTCTGTTATTCTACCAGTTAGATAGCAGCCATTTCATCCAGACATATTATTAAATTATTTATATGGGACTTTCTACTAGCTCAACCTCATTAAGATGGAGTTAAAAGTTTATAAGCTCCAAAATAGCATGGCTGGCTGAGGTCATGGTGAGAAATCTGCAGTACAAGAACATCATTACATTTCCATGTTGGAATCCATAAGCCTGTCTGTGAGCCAGATGCCTAAAATCCATTGCCACTGGAGATCCAGCACGTGGAGACACAGGAATCTGCAGAGTAACACGATGGGACAGCCACCCCCAGGGCTCTGTGGCCTCACTGATCAAGTCTCCCCTGGCATGGCAGATGAGACACACTGGCTGCACGTAGGTGCTGATATTTAGGTCAGTCTCATACTGAATCCCACCCAGACAGACTGGAGGTGGAGCATCACTTAAGAAGTTTTGAAAAGTTTGTTAGTTTTGTTGGGGTTTTTTTTGTTTGTTTTTGTTTTTGTTTGTTTGTTTTTCCTGGAAAAGTTACATTTTTCACAGCATTTTTCTGAACTTGATTTTTCTCAGTATTTGCTTGAACAGTGTTTGACTCCTTGGAGGATAGTTTGGGTATTATTGTGTTCATTTTTGCTAAGGGCATCACAGCCTGGTTTTAGACGCTCAAAAAAAAAAAGCCAGGGATTCTAATCCATCCTACTCCCCAGTACCGCACAATTTATGTAATGCCAGATTCCCAGTTTTACCTGTTCAGCCCTCCCACTTGCCCTACACAATCCTTGCTATTGCCTACTTCCAATCCCCCATTCCCACAGACTGCACAGTACCTCAAACTCACAAAGCACCTCTCAGGTATCCCCTGCAAGGTGGGAGTCAGGAGGCAGAGCCTGTCCTCAGCACTTCTGGCAGAGCTAAATGGAAGCCTCTTTCCTGAGCATTTCTGGATCCAAAGCTGCCTCTTCTATAACATGTGAGGCCACTTTTGGCCTTGTGCCCCTTGTTCTCCAGAGGTGGGACAGCAGCAGGATTAAGGGCCAGGCCAAAGAAGCAGGGTGTGACAGAATGGGCTGGAAGCTGGTGCAATCACATCTCTTGAGCGCTGACACCACTATACACCACTACTTAAAGTTAAGACTTCTTCCAAAATTACCTCCTTTTACTGTGCTTAACTAGAATTGGCTATTCAATTGACAGTGATTTCGTAGCCCTCTCTTTATTTCCATTATAGGAGCTGTTCAATAATTACCTGTCCCACAACCACATTCTTCCCATCACATGCACCAACAAGACAAACTCCATGTGCAAATATCCCTAGGAGTGCGAACTTTGAGTAAGAAGTTTCCACCCACAGGTCACGGGACTCGTGTAGCAATATCACGGAGCAAACCCTTTTCCCTACCCAAATGTTGTATTGCTGAAGTCAGTTAGGTTTCAGCAAGTTATCAAAACATGAACATAAATTAAATCACTGTGTTCTGGATTTCAAAGACTGAGATGTTTCCTAGATATTTAGCTGACTGGGCATGTGGGCAGTTTCCATGAGCTTTAGGTACTACAAGCACTATTTTTACAACAGCAAACTGCAACTATCTTCTTTCAAAAATCTGGCCATTTCTTGAAGCTTCCAGGGAAAAAGCTCAGAAGTTCTTGTTGTTAAATTATACCAAAATATGTCATGCAATATACATAGTCATAAGAGATTATAAGAACAAGGGACATGTGAAAGTGAAAGATAGGGAAAGAAAAAGGCCTTATCTACCACAAGTTGTTATTTGACTTAGCATGATTTTAAATTAATCTTGCTAAACTAGTGGAAAGATTTTGTAAACCTCATAAATCATTTTTACTGTGGTTTAAATCCATTTTTAAGAAAAAACAGATTAAAGTTGTGGACACAGGAACTCGTTACCACGAGTAACAGATTTGTGCACCACAGGCAATCTGTGGTAAAGTGGAATATGTCACATGAACTGAAGTAACACTGTCTGTGGAGATGCTTGTTTTAATTTATCTGAATCACCTAAGCCTGTAGGAAATAGAGACCTCCTGTAAAAAAAGACCAAGACTGTGAGAGGCAAAGCAACAAATGTGTGAGAAAAGAGCATGGATTGTGTTTCAAATTATACACTACATGCATAGAGGTCTGGAGATAAACATTAGTGTAACACAAATTTATAGCACTGCTGAGGGCTTTCCATCACATCAAAACACCAAAGAACAAAGCTGGAGTGTTTTCTTGCCAAAATGGGATTTTCTAGCACTTTGCTGATTGCTTGTTTTTATAGCACAATCGGTTTATTTGACTTGTTTCAGTCTTCCAGCATTGCAGCTTCTGAGCCTGACCTGCAGGAACAACAGCATTTGAAAACTTGGTTAAATATTGCCAAGCACATCAAAGATCACTGCAGTCAGCTGAAAAATGACTATTGACCTCCATGATCTCTGGTGTATGTGCTCACCATGCTCCGGTGTCTGGCATGGAAAGATGCTGCTTTATAAAACATTCTGGAAGCTTGGAAAAAAGAGGCAGGAAAATTGAGCTGCTCTCCATCCTAAAGACAGCATTGTCACATTGAAGTTAATCACATTTACCATTAGAAATGTACAAAAGTAATCACAGTGAGGTACTTAAGGATCAAAAGGCTTCTGTACTTCTGTGTCACCAAGACTTTGTTAAAGTCACACTGGTAATGGTCTTAAGAATTGATCAATTCAGTTCAGAAGAATTCAACAACCTGAACAAGTGTCTTCAATTGCTGGATGATTGCTGTTCATTTCCTCTGCTACTTATACTTTTAATTCATAAATAATATGGATTTACAAATTCTTTTAGCACAGGTGGCTGGTGTTCTTCCTGCTTTCCAAGAGCACTACAGGTTGGAAGAATTAGAAACAATTTCCATGACAGTGCAGGGCAGTGCCAGCATGTGCCCCTGCAAGGTTTCCTAAGCAACCTTTTCCCCCCTTCTGCCACAAAACTGCATATAAAAAAAAAAATTACTAGGAATCCCATCAGATCAGGTCCTGTCATTAAAAAAAGTTTGCAAATATTTTTTTTCTAGCCTGAGCCCCACTGTCCAAAGAGCTCAATCGGACTTCTTTGAAAAAAGCAGTGAATATAATTTTTTTTTTAAAAGTAAGTGAAATGTTATGGTCTGGCTCCCTGCCACAATAGCAGGGACACTAAAAATTAAAAATTACATTCATGGCTTTTATTCACACTACCAGTTTCTTTCTTGATCTTACACAGCAGCCTTGTTTTTCACTGACCTTTGTGGTGCTATAAGAAGAAAGAAATGGTTTGCCACAGTAAATCATGATGTCACTTTTGCTGTAATTGTATAATACCTGACTGGATTTTTTTTTTCTTTAATCAAGGTGAAATATAGGGCTACCCTCTCTTTAGTGGGCTCAAGTCAACTCTAAATCCCAGTAACAATTAATTTTCTTGTCCTAATCAAATTCCCAGTTGATCTGGGCTTGTTCATGGCCAAATTTAGTTTAGTATGATAATACTCAGAAAGCTGAGTGTTGGGTACATTATAAAACAAGCTAAAACTTTGCATTGCTTAAGCCAAGCCTGTCAGGTTTACCTGCAGTTATTCTTAAGGAAATCCCTTATGCAGGTTTTAGCCCTTAGGGCCAAATGAGCAACGATTTTGAAGCTTATTACTTTATTTCTGACTCACAACTCCATGGTTACTCCCAGGAGAATTCCACCCTTATGGGGTTAAATGAAGTTGGAAAGGTTTGGACTGGGACTAAATGTTCTATGTCCTTTAACATCTTTGTAAGTGTTTTATTCTATGAATATTTCATGTTGAAGAAAAGCCTTGTTTGTGCATGCCAGATAAGAAAGGTTTCAAGGACCTGCCATCTAGCCAAGAAAATAAGAAAATCCATCAGAAATCCTTGCCAGAGAGAAAACAGGAAAATGCAGCTCCAGGAACAAGAGTCAGATACTTGAAAATGTTTCATCCTCCCAAATTTACATCCTTACCCAGCAGAAAAATGTGCTGCTGCTGCTGCTGCACATTACCAAAGCCTGAGATCAATAGTAAGTGGGTAATTAAAAACCTAGTTATGTTTAAGGGACTTCTGTTGCTTGTTTGATAAGCTCAAAATTGTGTCTCTGTGTTTAAATCTCGTATTTTTAGTTAATTATGAAAAAATGAGCAGTAGGAGGTAAACTCCTTTCAGTTGACAGGGAATTCCTACAGATACTGGGAGCCAGGCCTTGGAAAAAAGGGCAAGAAGACAATCCTGAAAAACCCAGAACAACCAGGAGCAACTAAACAAGAGGAGCAGGGATAACTACTGACTTGCACCACAGGCACAATGAGGTTTCCAAAAAGTCACTCCAAGGAGTCAGATTAGAACCCATTTTGCACAGATTATTCTTGCCTTTACTTTCTCAAATTTATGGAAGTGGGTTGGTTTATTCTCCAACCTGTGAACAGAGTGACGATCACAGGAAATCCAAACTTTGTTTTGTGTGGGGAAGTAATCAACAGTGAAAAGACAGAGCTGCCACACTGCCTTGGTTCTAGGTCAGGAATTATATTTTGATGCCAAATTCCTTCACACAGGACTGAAATCAGCTGTGTGCATGGGAAAGGCTGTTCAGTACTGAGCAGGGATTCCAGGTCTCATTAACTTGATCCTAGTGTGATACTTAAATACTACTGCAGTATTCCCACATCCCCTTCCCAATAAACACAAAATAAATATATTTATACTTATTAGAAAGGAGATGTGAGGATTTATGGGACATTTTTTGAAAGCTATTTATATATTTGCAAAACCAACAACCCTCGTCATTTTTTTAATTAATAATGTGTGTCACGACCTTGATATTTATAGGTACAGGTTTTTTGCAAGAAAATGTTAATTACATTCACCAGCCATGAGCAGAATATATAAGAAGCAATTTATAAATTAAACACAGTAATTTGGGGTCTCAGGAAATCAGAAGTAAACTGAAATTATATTTAGGTTCAAGGAACAGAAATAGGTACTGATTCACTACAGCACAGTAAAACATAATCAACAGATGGCAGAACAGTACTGGTCTTGGGCATTTGTGTTGTTTTTTTTTTTTTCTTAGTAGACATTGATCTACATTAGGTTTGTAAGACAACAGTGTCAGTGCTTAATAAGGGTTTGAGAACAAATTTGTGGTTTTGAACCTAAGGAATACGAAAGGGGTGAACCCATGCAGCTGGGTTCACCATCATAATTAACCAAACCCAGGTGATTGGAAAAAGAAAGTTTTAACTTAGATCTGGAGGTAACAGTCCTAGAAAGCAGAGAGATTCAGAAGAAGGTAAGTTGCAATATGAAATTAACTTTTAAATTTAAACCACTGACACATGCACAGAGAAAAAAGCAGAGGACAAACCTAATTACTGTTAGCTTGTGCTTGTCCCAAAACTGAAGCAAACCTGAGATTGTGAACACAAAAAGCTGTTCCACAACACTATGAACTAAGGGAAAACAAACTGTGGCACATGAGAAACCACCAGCAGGGCTACATCCCTCGTCTAAGTATACATTGAGAAAAACAAACACAAAAACAAAACAAACAAACAAAAAAACCCCAAACATCAACAATGACCAAAAAGAAATAAACCCACAGACCTGCTTTGAACAAACCCAGCACCAGAGAAGGACCTGCAGGTAAACTGACCTTCCCAGTAGGAATAAAGCAGGTTAATGAAGAAAAACATTTTTTGTCTCCATCTATTGGTCAGAAGCCCATTTAGCTGCTGGTTGGGCATGTATTTTGCAGTACTATTCCAGAAAGGACATCTGTGTAGCAAATACCCCAATATCCCCATCTTTTCTATCTTGTGATGAGCCTTTTTGATGCCCAGGAACACATTCTCCATCTGCCTGATCAAAGCCTTTTTGTACAGAATGCAGGTGTCCGACTTCATTATTTGCTTGTAAGGCTGCAATAATGCAGCAACCTCCGACAAACCACTTTCCTCCCAGAGAAATAAAGTATGTGCCTTCACAAAAGGAGAATATTATAAAAAGGACCATAAACCGAAGAGGCAATTTGGGTTTTTAACTAAGCACAGGAGTTAGAATAGCATATTGACATGATTTCTGGTGACCTGGAAACCAGAATGGTTTAAGGATTACTTTTTTTTTTTTTTAATAATAAATATATATGTAAAGGTCTGAACTGAAAAGAATTAATGTTTTAGGAATTCTTCAGTCAGGGAAGTGCATTAGCACTTCAGCAGAAAAGGTGCAAAGGGAATAAGTAGCTATTAAAATGTGAGCAGCATCCCTTGATTATTTTTTTCCTTATTTTTTAACATTAGCTTCTACAATAAAACAACCTGTACATAAGTTAATATTGGCATACTGTCCCTGCTCAGAAAGCATTCCTGTGGCATTACAGAAGGCAGCTGGGCGGCACAGTAAATGTGTCATTTGCTATTTAACATCTCTGTGACCTGGATTTAAATTCAGAGTCACACAAAATGAGACTTCAGTTCCCTCAGAGGACTATTAAGGCACACACAGAAAGACTTGTGAGGCATCCAAAGCCAGAGGGAACGCGCTCCCTGCGCTCCCCCCTGGGGACACACGCCCTCAGAGCCCATGGGGGAAGGAGGAACTGGACAATTTTTATTAAAAGGATGCCTTCAGTTTAGAACAAGAGCACCCAACTACTGTGAATAAATCTTCTGTTTATTTAAAAGTTTACCCACAAGGCTTCAATGAGAAAAGGCATTCGATATGTTGCTTTATCCCAGAGCCTCACCACAGAGCTTTCCAGGTCTAATTGTTTTCCTGTCCACAAAGAACAAAAAGGAGAGCTGTGAAAATTCAAAAATGTTATATTCATTCCCTTAAAGCATCATTACCCACCATCTACTGCATAATACTCCCAGCCTTGCTGCTGCAGCTGCCTGCCTCAGCTTAACAAGGCAGGGCAAGTGCTTATGATGAGGCTTGTCTTTAAATTAAGCTCAAAACTCACCTTCTTTATTAGTTTTACATTCGCCACCTCAAAACAATTAAAACTTCAGCTTCGGCATGAGTCAGTGTTTTGGGCCCAGTTATTATCTTTTTGAGAACTGTCCCAGCAAGACCAACACACAGGTGAGCTGGCATCTGTGTACATCACACATCGCAGGTGCTGCGAGCCCAGCGCCTCTCACCCCACTGCTGTGCCCTCCATCCCTGACCCCACACCAGCCTGGATCCCTGCAATGATCCTGCTCTGCCCCTGCCTGCAGCTCCAGACTCCTGTCCTCTGCAACCAGCTACATGCAGCAGCCCTCCCAGCTGAAATACGCTCTCTTTTTTGTGTGTGTATTTTTTTTTT
>VXAX01002977.1:30251-126931 GCA_013399835.1 Leptocoma aspasia | reverse complement strand
TTTTTTTTTTTTTTTTTATGGACCCAAACAGATAAATTCCTTGGTCCCCTGACTACTACAGTAGTACTGGCACAGAGAAGGAGGTACAAAGGTATGGTCTATGTACAGACTTAGATTAAGTCTGACCCCCTAGACATGAACCCCAGAAACTCAGTTGCAAGAGGAGATACTTGTAAAGTTTCCAGATAAATATTTCCCAGAGAGTTCGATTTTTGCCATGGTTTCCTTGAAACATTGAAACAAAAAATTTTGTTTCAGAGAGCTGAAGTTTAACCAAAGCATCTCAAAGTGTCAATCTAAATCAAATCACTCAATATTAATGCACACCTGTCTGAACCTCAACATGGTCTTTTCACTTTCCTTAAAAAACAAAATATTGTGAAGCCTTTCTGAATAAAAAGATGAGGATGAACTGAGTCATAAAGCAATGCTGAAAGGTTCCTGAGAAGGAGCAACCAAAACCACAGCTATATCTTTCTGCACACTTTTATTGGTCCTTTTCTATGCAGAAGACAGATTCAAAGGAGAAATTTAATCAGGATTTGGATACCTGTCTGATGTGTGACAAGCCAAAATTAACTCTTCAAAACCCCCTTGGTCCCCCTGATGTCTGTGTCTTGCAAAGTAACAATGGCCCTGCCAGTTGTCACTCCCCCTCACTGCCACCCTGCCCCGCTGCAGGACAGGACATTGTCCATTTTTAGCATGAATCTCCTTCCCCAAAGCACCTTATTATTGTTTTTGTTATTATATGAGGTGCCTTGCACAGCTCAGGCAGGTCCCAGAGCAATGTTAGGTCTGAGAGCACCAGACCAGGCTGTGTCCCAGCTGTCCTTGTTCCCCTCTTCAGGTATGAAGGTGCCACCTCCATCATCTATCTCATTCCCACTCTCCAAAACTATTTTCTTATTTTATTATACTAACCATTTCAGAAAGACACCTGTCTTCAACCTTTGGCCACACCAAAGGCATTTTCTGCTGGCAGCAGCAGGAGGTCCCACACCCAGAGACTTCAAGTGGACCCAGTGAAGGCTTCTGCATCTCTCCATAGTTTGTCATACACACAGAGCTAAACCCACATATTTTTCTGTTTATATTCTCAGTTTTATCTGTATTTTGTCATTGCCACCAAGAGTTACATGTGCTAAAACACCTGTGAGCCCCAGGTTTCATCAAGGATCTCTTTTTTTGGCAGAATTTCTTTTATTTATCTTATTTCCCTGCAGAAAACTCTAATTGGGATGTTATTTGCTGCTTTATTCAATTCCAACAGGACTCTTTGGGGCTAGGGATAACTATAAATCAAATGCTTCAGAACAAATCAAAGCATAAAATTACATTGTCTCTGGCAAGAAAAAGATTTGATTATCTGCATTTCCGTACGAAGAAATTACAGAAGAACTCGCTTTGGAGTTTAAAGGCCTGACTTGTTCCCAGTTGAAATGTAGCAAGCAAACAGGTTTGTCCCTCCAATCTTATCCTGACAGGAATCAGTTTGAGCTGATTTGTCCCCTCCCTGGTGACAGGGAGGGAATGCAGAGTGCTTGGCATTGCAGATGGAGCTATTCCGCTCCGCGCAGGCCGGCGGGGATTTTATGTGCAGCAGGAACTGAATCGTGCATCTCTCCCAAATGATGGGAAAATCACTCCCCATGAAGGTGAGGCTGTGGAAGGAATCAAAGAACAGCACGAAGCACACACTACAAATAAAGGCCAGTTTCTTGCTGTACTATCTTCATTGAAAGACTAAACTTAGGGACATGTTGAAAACAGGCAATTGCGTTACTTGATGAGTATTTGTGGTCTATACAATCTCATAACCCAAAAATGTCATCAAAGGTAAAAATGGGCAATATAAGGATTAGCTATAAAAGTCAGTATTTAATGATTCACCATAATACATGACCTAGCTGTAAGCTAGGAAAAAAACTCATAAAAATACCTCAAGATACTAATTTCTTATGCTGTTTCAAGCATACAGATGATTTTAACGCAGGCATTTCCATATTCTTCAGATCCCTGAGCAATGGCATTTGATGAGAAACTGATCTGTTTAGACATTCTCTTTTAGGGTGAATAACGACACTTTATGGCATCCTAGAAAAGATTGTGTGGTTCCATAATTGGTAATTTTGTACAGCTTGCACGAGGTCCCTTGTCATTTCACAAATTTCCCAAAGCAACTGCTGTGACTGGGGTGCTATAATCGATTACATGGAATTGCTGGGAGAGAGAAACGAGCACACAATCAATTACATTGATAGAAAATTGGTGGGGCTGAAGAGTGATTTATAGCAACCACAGCTGAACTCCTAACAGCAGAACAGGTGCCATGCTCACATTGTAGGCTCAGTGTTAGATTGCAGAGCACCTAAGGAGTGATTCTGGATCACCCTGGGTTAATTCCAGCAGGACAGCCCAGCTTTCCAGTAAAGGAAAAGCCAGAGTTCAGCATTTCAGTACCTGCATTTTGCTCCGTGAAGCTGGACCCTGAGTTGTGTCCTTGGCTCTCTACAGGTGATGCCAACCTGATACGAGATTTGCTACTGGTGTCTCCTCTCTCCCGTTCCCTTTGCCCAGGATTACAGCCCTCAGTCATCAGAAAAACTTCTGGGAACAGGAGATCTGCTTTCAGACTCCTTAACATTTATCTTTGTGAGTGAAGTTGAGTTTCAGCCATCGAGTGCTATTTGTGTCAGACTTATCTCCAAGTGAGCAGAGTGCTTGTGATTTCATGGGCTCAGCTGATGAGGCTCAAATGAACTCAAGAGGTTCTGTCCTGCCCTTGCTTCACCACAGCAGCTCAGATCCTGAAAGGAGTAATTCTGCTTCCCACCTACAGCAAAGGGAAGACTGGACCCAAAGTATAACACAAACTCTCAGTCCTCCTCATATATTTTGGTTCTACTTCTACATCCAGTATTTTCCCGGGGTTTGTCCTGGTTTCTGAAATTTTGCCACCTTCTACCATTAGTGGTACAAGAACAAAAGATTTTCGATACAAATAAAAATGTTCAGCTGAATTCATGTCTGATCCCCTGGGCAGAAACATTACTTTGTGAGTCAGAGCATGGCCCCAGACTCCTTCCCTTGCCATTGCTGGGAGCCTCATGTGCTAACTAAGAATTAATGAGCAGAACTAACAAAGAAAAATCTTAATGAAGAAAATCCATAAGCTTTTTTCTTTAAATATAGAAAGTAGCTATGTAATTTTATATATATATATATATACTTCATAATTATGTACATGTGTGTAGTTTATATTGATGTCTCTCAGACTGATGTCAGCAGTAGATGTGCCAGTTTTTGAACTCAGACCTCAGTGTTTTTGTAAACACTGCAAAAAACAATCTGAAAGTGCTTGTAGTATCAAATTCCTACACTGAAACCTTTTATGTCACTTCAGAGCCTCCTATAAAGATATTAAGCACAGTTATGAAAAACAACAGTCTTCCAGGAACTACACTACAATGACTCTTTCCAACACCAGCCATCAGAAAATCTCTTGAAGATGTTCGATGTGGTAAAATATGTAAATGACATACAGTTGCTAGGAGATAAAAAACTACATGAACTTGTGAAAACATTACAATCTGCTGCCTCTGAATCTGCAAGGTCAGCTGTATTTTTCACGATGATAACTTATTTATATTGTCTTCTCGCTAAAAGTGAGCTTCTATGCAGGTTACCTCTTTACTTAATACCAGCTGACCTACTGTACCTATAAATTGGTATTTATTACAAGGCTGGTTAACTTCCTCATAGAGTTTACAGCCCTTTAATTACATTCACCAGACTAATTAATAAATACACCGTACACTACTCTTGAAACAAGCAAAGGGTTTATATTCAACACTTCTGTATCCATTTATTTATTTAAGCATTTCATCAAATGTTAGATATGTTTCTTTTTAATGAAAAACAGTGGAAGAGGAGAATGAAAGTGCGGTTTATTGTCCAATTAACAAATCTAGTAGCTTACTCTGTCACTCAATGAATGATAATGCCTGGCTCATAAATCAGGAAGAAAACTACTTAGGCATAGACCTCGTAATCAATGCTACAAGTATTGGCTGCTCTCCACATAATCCAGCCCTAAATGTGCAGCATGATTTTATTCCAGTAACACATTAACAGAATGTACAACCATTTTGACTTTTGAAAATGGGCTAACGGTGTCGCAGCAAAAAGCATTTGTCCATTTTTTAAAATAAATGTGTCCCAATGACGAATGTGTTCAGCAATTTTAGTGATGAAGCAGCAACATGAACTAACTGTGGCCTCACAGTGGAGGCTCTTTCATCCCCACGTTTCAGACGGGATCTCCACCAACCAAGGTGTGCTGGCTGGGATTCAGTTTTCATACGGACCTTGATTGTTCTGTTTCCATGCATATTATTGGGATTTGCATATTTTGGTATCTGCACAGGAAGACACCACTTTTCTGGGCAGCATCACTTGCTCTGTTTGAACAAACGAGTGCCAAAGCACTGTAGGGTGTTGGGGCAGTGGCCAGAGGCTTTGGAATATCATTGTGCCAGAAAGCTCGGAATGAAACCAGCAGCTTTCCCAGTTCCATCCCCACTGCTGACTCCTAGGCATTGTCCTGATCCAAGGACTTGCCACTCCGCTGTGGAAAGATGGCAACATTTCACTGTTTGTACTTGTTATAAACCTCTCCTGATGTAAAGTTGCTGCCTTTTGAATGCTCAGAGGGTATTAAACAGGGTAAGTGCTAAAAGCATCTCTCAAGAAACATAACAAAACCCCACTAAAAGACTTCACAAATGCATTGACAGAAAGCAAAGGGCAAGACCCACGGCTTCTGTCACTTCTTGGTTGACAACCCATTTTTGCTGACGCGGACACCGCAGGGAAGCCAAGGAACTGGAGACCCCAGCAAAATGACATGTGGCACTGATGTGTCAAACATAAAAGCCTAGCGAATCCAACAACTTTATGTTGTTTTTGTTGTTTTTTTTTCCCTTTCTTCCCTGAAGTGAGCTCACTTATTTCCTAAGCAGCTTTGCCTGAGCTTTCACAGCTAGAGCTGTGGAGCAACAGTAACAGAATTATGAAAGATTCCCCTGGGACATTTGAAAGGGTGAGAAGGTTCCAGAGTAGCTGAAGAATAAATCCTAATTCCCATCCAAAAGAGGGAGAATGGGATAATCATGAAAATATTAGAAGAATAAGCATGTTGAGTAACAGCCAGAGGATCTTTTACCAAAGTCATCCTAAGCAGGATTGAGGAAACACTTAAATTAATAACATGTGGATTAGTACAGTTTCAGGATGAAATGGTGTTTATGTACCAAATCTTTCTGATCACACAAAATGGAGAAATAGAGTGATTCTGTGTGATGCTTTCTTGCAGAAGTTTCTTCACTTAAAGAAATGATCAAGATGTGCAATAATGGAAAATCTCTGAAACAAGAGAAAACAGGTTTGACTTTGCTCCACTGTACTGTCTACACATGTACTGAAGCAGATAATTTAGATTGTTTTAGAAATATAATGGAAATATGTCTTTTTTCCTATTTTCTTCTATTCCAGGAAGAAATAATGCCTTTCCTAAGGGAAATAGTTGATGTACTGTCATGGTGATCTTGGCACTACCAGAACAGAACAATCAATGCATGTTATTGTGAGAATTAATGAGAAATAGGAGGACAGAGGAAAGAGACGGATCTGAAATATACCTGAAAAAAAACACTGACAAAGAAAATAGATATTCTCTCAAAAAAAAAAGTTATTTTTGAGATAATGTGAAACAGAATCAGAGAAAATTCTCAACAGAAAAAGCCTCCAGCACCGATGAAGGACTGAGCCTTCCTTCTGCAGCAGAGGAGCTGTCATGCAGACAGAAAATCTTACCCACAGTTCAGTGAAGTAAGAGAACTGCAGTGGGCAAACATGTATGGGATGAAATACAAGCTTTCTGCAGTGCTTTAACTGCTCCAACACTGTGGGAGTGTTGAGGGATGACCCTGTGCATGTGCCTGACCCTCCCAATCTCAGGCCCTATTCCAAGCTCTGGTTCAGAGGGCACCATCACGGATTGCACTGGAATCCAACCAGTGCATTATTTCAGAGAATTAGAGAGTTGGGAATGAGATGAGCCTCCATTTGCCTTCTCCAGCTGTCTTTGCCACTCTCCCTTCTCTCAGCCCTGCTAGGGTATCATTTTGCTGGCTTTTAAAGCGCTCTCCAGTTGCCAGATTTGAGGGACATGGCTACAGAGTGAAGGTGCGTCATTACCTCTTCTTCAGACTATTTAATTATAGAGGTTTGTAAATATTGTAACCCAGGGTAGGTGGTCTTTATTCAGGCACTGGTCTTAATCACCTGCAGTCTTCAACCTTGTGACTGGATGCCTGTGAAGGGAATATGCTGGGGCTGAACATGTTTGGAATTAGTCTGCTTGTTTTAATGGGACAGCCAAGCAAAAACCGAACTAGGCCGAACGGTAAAACAAAAAAAGTCTGCCAAATCCATTTTAATGCTTCCCATCACGAATATTATGAGCGATCAAAACCAGTGGTCCTGCACAGGTAACCTCTGTGTCAAAGCTTTCAGCAAGTTCTAGTTGGAATCATCTTCTCCAGTGCCACCACAGGAACCCAATTCATAAATGTGAACCCAATTCATAAAGTGTGCAACACTCGTAACGGAGCACTAAGGGCATGGATGCAAATTAAACCCATAAACAAAAAAGGACTCCTTAGACTTTCTGACCTTGTCTACCTCAGTGATTGCTAAACTGGCTGTAAAATTCATGACCTCGCCTGATTTCACAAACCATCCTTGCCTCAGTCTGCAAAAGTCTGCAAAATATAAAGATATCATTTTTGTTTGCCCCCATTTTTCCCACTTAATAATTTAACTTCTGAGATGGAAACTGTCAGTATGTTTAGAACTACAAAGCCTTGCAAAGTTTTATATAATTACTGTACTTTTGTAATCAGGTCATTCACACCAATGAAGGTTTTTTCCTTACTGTACATACCTTCTGGAGCAGGTCTGTTTTTCTTTTTCCTATTTTTAAACAGAAGACAGATTTAATACTTTACCTAAACAGACTAATTAGTTGGTTAGATGTTTGTAGGCTGACTGCTGAAGGAGTAAGTAGATTGCATTTCATTAATCAAAATCAGCTTTAAAACCCTATTACTCATAAAACATTTACATTTTACAAATCAGCTGACACATTCCCAGACTATCCATTAGAGATTTGCTTCTGCTTATCTAGGATTCTACTCCTTCCCAAGGTTGCTGTGTATCTAATAAGAACAATGCGTTCCAGTGACCTCCACAATGTAAAAAATGCTGCCCTTGTTTAGACACAAATTATTTCCCTCTACTTTACCTGGTGAACATGAAAGTGGTTAGTGCACTATTACACCACGCATAACTTAATGTTATATTTATTATTCTCCTGTTTATATGGACTTGGAGTTGGAAACTTCAATATTTATGTACTGAACTTTAAAATAACAGTAGAAAAAAAAAACAACAACAAAAAAACATAGCACACGCATATGAAGTGAGAGGAGATTGTCTTTGAGCAGTGGTTATGAACTAATATAAATGGAACTTTGCAAACATGGGGAAAAAAGTTGTCAAGGGATTTAAACAGAAGTTTTTTATTAATTGAACTGCAACAAGGAATATTTCCAAACAGCAAAGGTGGAAAAGGCACAACTTAAAATGGCAGAATAGTTCAAATGCAGTTAACAAAGTGTCAGCTGGATTTCCTCTTTGCTTACTAAAAGCAGTGCAATGCTCTGCCTCATACTTCCCAGGAGCCATTTCCCAAATTGCTCGATCTCTCTAAATCTCTGAAATGAGAATAATAACAATTCTTATCTCCTGCTCTAAAACCCTGTGAAGGTCTCTTGTCAGGTGTTTGTGCAAAGACTTCTACAGTGGCTCTGAGCTCAATTGAAGTCTCCGGGCACTGTTGAAATTTAAATAAAATTATTACTAGTAACTATTACCAGTGATCACCATCTTGCAAAACTTAACCATCAGCTGCCATCTGAATGGTAGGTCTGAACACAGCAATTGTAATTTGCCCTGTTCCAGAAGTGATTTCCATCTATAATTTATGTGGCTATAAAATTTAAATGGCTCAGCCTCTCCTCCTCTGAGTTTGTGATTCACCTGATCGAACAGACACAGTGTGCCCAACAGTGAAGGGATGCTGTCTTACCCACATAATGGACTTCTTTCCTTCTTTCCTTTTTTCCTTCCTTCCTTCCAGGGAAGGATTCTACAAGGATTTGATCCCACTCCTGAGGAGCTCTGCTGCTGCTTTCAAAGGGTGAAGGAGGAAGCAGCGTGGGCTTCATCCACAACAGCAGAGGCCAGAATAAGCAGTTGAATGTTATATCCAACTGGTACCTGATATATGCAGTTTCTCCCTCAAAGCCAAGGAAACCCTGAATTCATTACAATATCATGAGTTTTAAATAAATTAACACCCAGCTTGTGTCAGGACTCTGTGCATGCTGAGCAATTTGCATTCTGTGCTTCCACGGATGTTTCTTCTCCTTTGCAACTCTCCTGTTGGCAGAAATCAAATCAGGACACGACAGATTGCACCTAATTCTAATTCTTTACATCTTTTCCTTGAACTGTACTTAAAAATAGTATGAAAATTGTAAATTGAAGTTTTAATAAAAGTTTATATTAGGGTAGAAATTAAATTAAGCAAGTGTGACAGAACACCTGTCGGACTGGACTGAACGTGGCCATCCTGATGGCCTGGGTTAATGATCACTGCCCCTCCCCAGGCAGGCTGGGTCATGCTCTGAGAATCACAAGGAGTTTGTGACTCTCCAGCAGCATGGAAACCACAAAAATTCAGCTCAGGGATGAATGCTGAAGCATCAATGCCACTGCAGATGCTGGGACCATTTCTGCAGCACATCTTGGTGCAGCCTCAGTATGAGAAGTAATTTTCTCTCTTTCAACCAGCAGTATTTCCTCACAAAGCAGCCCTTGAATACTCCAGATGTGATTTAGAACTGAACACATCTTGCTGCAGAATTTTTGTATTTATTATACTCAGGTTTTTCCCACTTCAAAGGTTTTTTTTTTACTTGCTGCATTAACTTGGTGCAGTCTTGTAGAGAGGAAGGAAAAAAAGCATGAGGGGTTTTTACCTGCAGGTACCTCTATGTATACCACATGTTGCACACATGCACAAGCATCTTGGTGCTGTCTGTCCTGTTTCTTACAGAGCACCTGACATCTCCTATGAACTTCTCGAACAACCTTACTTAAGAAAATTACATCCCAATTATGAAGAAATAAAAAAAAACAAGGGAATAAAATAATGTTTAACCTTTCTGTTAATTTAGGCCTAGTCTGCATTTTTGTAATAAAATCTCAAAATATATACAATCATTCTTTCTTAATTTTAAAACCAAATACAACTCTCCTTGCAGACAACCAATGACCAAATTACAAAATTATGCAGGGCAGTCTCAGTGCTCCTCTGACAGCTCATCTGGGACACCATGCCCAGGACTTTACTGATGAAAGAACCACAAAGAGATTGATCTCCAAAAACAAAGAGATGTTCCCAGTTATTTATAATTTTAGAGATAAAAACTGTATACACCTTCCTTGCATATTAAAATAAAAAGGTGTTTAGTGTGAGGACTAGTTTCACAGCCAGCCCTAATTTCTTACTGCATCACAATCCCTGTGTGCTGTGTACTCCTCCTGCCCCTCCACCTTCCACCTCTAAGTGGTAAACTCAGAAAGGAAGGTGCTTCTTTATGTCCTGCCCCCCTCCTTCAGTAGTTACAGAACCACAGAATAACCTGAGTTGGAAGGAACCCAAAAGGATTACGGAGTCCAACTTCTGAATAGTCATGGAACAATGTCAAATTTTTGGTAAAATGCTGCTACTACCAACAAAGCTCTCCCATTGCACTAAAATGCCTCCTTCATCATTAAGTCTTGAGGTTTTGGAGAAACATTTTCTGATTTATTTTAGTTTGAATTTAATTGAATTCAGTTATTTATAAACTCTGTTGCCTTCTACCCCACTTGCACTTCTGTTCCACGGTCTGTTGATTAAAGATCCATCTATTGCATAGCAAGGTCGTCTCACCCATGAAAGCTGTTTATGTATGGGATGCAAGCTCAGAGCATATTGATCCATAGGATGAAAAGAGATCATAGGGCAAAATGCCCTGACTATTTTTAGTTGGGTTAATTTTTTTCCCTGCTATCAGATAAAAGGAGATGACTGCTTTAATGCATCGTGCTGGCTCCCTTGCTTTTCAAAGGAAAAGCCATATATGCCTGTATGTGCTCCAGCTTCTCTGTCACTTTTATTTCACTTCAGTTTGCATTAGTGACACCAAGAGAGGATCTGAGTGCTGGCCATCAGGTCTGATTGATGGCCCACGCTCAGGAGCTCAGTCCAGCTCTGTGGTGAAACAACACCAAGCATTTCTAGCCCTGGACACATTCAGTCCTGGACAGTCAGGGATGGCTTGTCTCATGATGTTTAAACTGTATCTAAAAACTGTTTGCAGAAGCTACTCAACCATAGGGTGAATCCATCTAATAGAAAAAAAATATATTTAGAAAAAAAAAGCTTCAGTTGTCCCATTTACCTTCTGTTTGCAAATAAAAAACCACTTCAATTTATTTGCTGAACAAATTTCCATAAAATATTAAAGGAACTACTGGCATCATTTTTTCTCCTATTGCATAAAATATTTTGCAACTTTATACAACTCCAGTTAGAAAGCTTTTATTGCATCTATTTCCATAAGATAAAATCAGAATCTGCTCTCTTTTACAAATCTGATTGCTTTTGCCTTCTGGTCTGCTTTATCTCTTTAATGTTTATTCTTTCAGTCAGCACTTTGCAGTGCTGATTGCTTCAGCTTTTTTTCCCCATTAGACAAAACTTTTTCCCAAGTCACAAGCTCTGAGCTGGGCTTGGCTCTAGTACCAGCTCTCACCTGCATCTACAGGGCTGTGCTGCCTCCTTCCCACAAGGAATCTATTTCTGAAATACCTCATCCTATGTGGCAGTTATTACCACTGTTCTCTCTCATGTTTGGACATCCCTTAGTTCTGATGGGCAACAGAGAGAACAATTCCAGCCATATTCAGAGCAGGAGTGCAAGGGCTCTGCAGGACCCATGTGCCAGGACAAAAGATGCTGGGTTTGGGAGAGGGGGATGTAAGAAAAGGACTGACAGACACAGTGACTGAACGCTTTGGATGAGGAATACCATCCATGCCATCATCTCCTGTTTTTCTAACTCTGGTTACCTGCCTGCCTGGAGTTCAGGCTTTGCTCCCTCAAGGCCTCTACTGCTTCTGAAGCCAGCAGCTGACTTGGACCAAAAAGTAGCCTAAAAAGCAATCCTTGGGAGCAGCTCTGCCATGAATCAGTCAGGAGGAAGAGACACAGAGAAACTTCCAGGTGGAAGAATGCAGAGAGATCGTCATGTCAGCCCTGGGGCTGCCTTGTTTCCAGGCTTCCAGGTTTTCAGGCTGTTCCAGATATTGTTTTATGCTCTGCAGAAAACCCAGCAAAGGTTTAGATTTCCTTTGAGCACCTGGGTTTAGAGAAGCAGTAAATACTGCTAGAACCTGCACAAAGAAAGTAAAAGAGAAATGACTTATCAACAATGCTGAATACCTCAGTATTTCAGTCTGGGAATGGATGATATGGAGCTGAAGATGACTGCCTTCCTACTAGAGGATGCTTACAAAATGCTTACAAATGGAAAAAGGAAAACCCCACAACTTTCCCACCATCTGAGCCCATCTAGAGGCCTGAGCACAGGAAATCACTGAAATTGTGTTCAGCACAATTTCACATATGAAATATATGCACATTTTCTGGTCTGAAAGATGTGAAACAGAATTCCTCTTCTTATTTGTCCCGAACTTTATCTATTGCAGCTATTTAGGGAAAGTCTTTCAAGGATGAAAGGTTAATTATCTTTTCTGCTATTAGCCCCAATGATATTATAAAAGTTCTTGAGATGTTAAGAATTAAACCATCTGTGCTTTTCAGGCTCATTGCAACCTCTTGCTCTCTCTGCTTGGTGGGGAGAATTTGGGAACAGCTTTGTAAAACTTGTAGGAAAAAGGATGGAGATGGATGAAGTGGCTGGTGCCCACTCAACAGACACAGAGGCAACTGTTGATGGAAAATCAGAGAGGTTCCCAAGTTGTGATAAGTGCTCTAGGAAGGAGCTGAGACAAAAATAAGGAATAAGAAACCTTCTGTCATGCTGCAAGTCTCTGAAACGACAAGGCAAGAGGCATTATAGAGGAGCTCGCTTTGTTTTGTGAGTATAAAAATACCTGACATTAAGCAGCTGAGCATCCACAAAGGGAAAGTCAAAGAGCATTTCAAATTCAAGTTATGTACAGCATAGCCTTCTGCATTCATTACAGACCACCTTTTGCCATGCATCTGCTTTACTTATTAGTATAATGAATCCCTAATTTATTAAAAAAAACCCTAAAGAGCAAGACAAGTACATGGCTCCCTTTGCACTTGCAGTGTGAAAATCACGTAGCCCGTGTATATTCAGTATCAAAGCTCTCTCTGCTCTCTCTGAATGTATCTCAGAAGTCATCCCTTGCATCACACAGCCAGTGATCCTGATGCAGAAGAAACACCGTCTCTGAAAGATGTTTTCATTTGTTTCCATTTTCCCCTTTGTGTGTTAGAGCTGCTGCTTCCAGATGGAGCACACCGAGTCGTGTTTGACTTTCTGTGAGCTCCACTTTGAAGCTCCCATTCATGCAACAGCCTTAGAGAGGGAAAAAAAAATCACTTTGACCAGATTATGCATAAGCAAATTGAAACAAATACAGGAACGTGGTGAATTGTACCCTGACAGCCCACGACTCTGCCAGAATCAAATGCACGTATATCCTGATGTTCAGAAAAGCTGCATTACCATTATTCTCTGTATTTCTGCCTTCCAGCCCAATTTTGACCAGAAGGGACGGAATGATTGCATAAGCCTTGCTGCACAGTTTTAGTGTGCAGCTGGATTAAGCTGCAGCACATTTACGAGGCAGCTGAATTCGATGCCAGAGGCAGGGAGGGCTCCAGGACTTGTGTAGGAATTTGGGGTGAGCCGTGGAAATGCTCTGAGCTACCCTTTGCTGGTCCTTCTCAGTGGGGAAGGTCCTCCTGTCACGGTGAATCTGGGTGAGGCTGCTCCCTGAGCAAAGGGCTGGCACCACTGGATGTGTTTATATGCATGCCATTTAGGAAAACACTCAGGGATCAGCTTCTGAGCAATTTAGCCAAATTCCCCCAGCAAAAATCTGCAAAAATAGGAGCCTCTGATCTTTCTGATAATTGCAAAATGAAAAATAGATATGTTTTCTGCTGCAGATTGTGCCAGAACTTGCAATCTGTTCATAAGCAGCATAAAGTCATAGGATGGAAAGTTCTTCTGTTATTGTCTTTGCATTGCCCTCTTTCTGTCATAACATTTCCGAACCACTACGAATTTACTAAACTCTAAATTCTTGCTCCTCTATTACCAGCCATAAAGAGCTCAGCTTCATTATGCAACTGTAATTTCATTTAATTTTTTGAGACTTCAACATGATTTTCTTCATGCAGAATAAGAAAAGTTACTGAAAATGACAACATTTTAGTTAGGTTGAATGAGCTTATCTCAATCACTCTGCTAGGATAATATTTTTTGTTGCCTAATGTGAAAACCTACCTAGTTTCTGTTTAAATGCAAAAAGGAAGGAACATTTATCCTTGGTTTCGCAGATTTTAGGTAAAACAAGAAACATTCTAGTTATGCTCAGATCTTTTCAAAGTTAATTTGTGTATGAGCTTCTGTATGGAACAGTATAAGCAGAAATAACTTTATGTAGCAACTTCTAAGAAAACCTGCAAGTGTTTTTGGAGACAAAAAAATTCTCCACTGTTTTGAGAAAAGAATTATTGTAATCAGCTTCTGTTATTTATGGGGACACTTTCATTTCAACCCAGCTTGTTTTAGGGTGACAGTCTGGGTACGCAGGGCACGGTGACAAGGACAAGAGTGTCTTGATCCACCTTTTGGCCAGTTCTGTAGGAGCCACAGTTCAGGCTTGGTCTGCAGGATGCTTTTATGGTCTTTCATGAATGCTCCATACCACAGGTAGTGACAGCTCCTCTGTCACAGAACAGGGTGTGGACTGGCCACAAAAATTATGGTGGTCTGTGACTGAAACCTTGCTTTGAACCTTGAGCCTGAATCTCTTGGCTATATCAGGATTTGTTCATAAAAATAACGATGAGCTGATTAACATGGACACCTCTCAGTGCCAGTGGAGCGATGTTTGTGGGAGAGAGCCTGCCACAACCAGTGCTGCACGAGCAGCCTGTGAGCCTCCACATCTTCCCAAAATCCTGGTGCAGCGTTATTAAACACTCACCTTCTCCAGAGCAACCTGACAGCTGAGGATATTTGTCAAAGGGGGATTGGCTTCAGCCAAACAAGTCACCTCTCAAACTGGAAAACTTTCCCTGGGCTCTGCCGGGGACACCAAAGTTAATCCCTCAGCTGGTTACAGTGGTGGCCACCTCACCTCCAACTGCTGGAACCCAAAACACAGCGAGACATTTTGGTAAATATCCCACCCAGTTACAGGGAGCTGACACCTAAGGGAGAAGCAAGGCTTTAATGTAATGTATTTTTACTTTAATGATGAATTCCTCTTTTATTATTCATCACTAAAAACCACATAAAACAGGAAAATGGAATTTTGTTTCTTAAAACCACACTGTTCCTGGTATTTTCCCCCAAGTCTTTTTATTAGAAGCCAAGATTGCTCATTCATTATGATCCCCACAGCACCAGGGTACAAGTAAATACCAGCTTTTTGGAATGCACACATGTGCAACATCCTAGCAATTCCCAGTGAATAAAGGGAAATGCCGAAAACATGTTTCATAAACAGGATATTCCCCTAAGTCTTAGTGGTTGTTGGTTTAGTTTTAACTTCCATTAGCAGCTCTTAAAAACTCCTGTGTCTTCACATGCAAAAACCCTGCAAACAAAATGCTAAAACATCTTAAGCTGGGAAAAAGTCAGGAAGACGAGAGCCACATTGTAAAGTGACAGCCTTTCCCTTTCTCCATGTTCACTTTGCTTATAGTTCAGGGTAAAAGGAAAGAGAAAGAAAGGCTAAAAGTAGGCCAAGATGTACAAAGCAAGAGAAACCTCTTCAGCATAATGAAGCCAATTGAAAACTTGGAAACTGTCTTACAAAAAGGAGTCAAACGAAGCCAAGCTGTTGCTCTCAGACTCCCTGTGCTTGGCATGCCTTCCCCTGCCTCATCTCCCAGTGATTTTTAATCTATCAGACCAGATAAGCACTGCTTCACTGTCTTTAATATATCTTTTTTTTTTCTCCTGAAAAAGACAGACAATATATTGTGAGTAAGTAAAGTCTAGAATTTTAACTCCATTCGTCTGCTCTGCTTTTTGAACTAATGCATTTTGTGTGAGTATCATCTATGACTACGCTGGCAAATTGAGACAAATGACTCTCAGAGCCAACAGCAGAAGGGGTGGAATATTGGATCTTCTTTTTCTGTATCTTGCAGCTCTTCAGAGTTCACCTGAAAAGGCAGTAAGACCTAATTTAAGTGTATGCAGCACATGAGGTCATGTACAAGGCTGCTCTCCTGCAGACCTCCCAAACATCACCAGGTGGACACAAACACTTCCACGTCCTCTGCACTTATTTTGACTGTCTTATAAAAAAGTGCCACATTGCAGGAATGCAAATTTGGCCTCTCCAGTCCATTATGCTTTGAGTGTGGAATAGTTGCCAGCAGTCAGCATTTGCAAGCAATTAATATAAAGCACTGCGAGGCTCGAGATCCCATTACTCTTCCTTCATTAGCCTTAAAAACTTGCCTTTGACAAGGCTGTGGTCGGCAAAATCTGACTTTTAAGAGCTTCTATAGCCCACAGTTTTACCTTCTAGCATGTTGACATCTCCAAGGTGCATATTGAAATGAAAATCAGTAACAAGGACACATCAGGGAGCATCCCAGGATGCTGAAAGGGTTACTGAGTGAGCATGGAGGGGCTCACAGGCTGCATGGCAAAAGCTGACACATGTAATTAGGACAGTCCTGGAATACTGTCCTGGAATACAAACCTGACATCTCAGAGAGATGGATGGTTCTGAAGAGAGTAGATGAAACCTTTAAAGGTAAAAACTTAAATAAAGATGGCTCTACTATTATTTCCCCTATATATTTTATACATATATATATGTATATATATTCCTATATAGAGAGCACAGTTTCACTTACAGGAGTCCATCATTAGTGACATAAAAAAATGTCTTGGGAAGAAAAGCAAGAGAAGGACAGAGAACAAACACATGTCCATTATTCATTCCCATCCCAAGTAATTGCTAGAACAGATAAAAGTAGCAAAAGATGCCAACATTTCATGCCACACTCATCCCAAGCTTGTAATTCTGGGAGTCTTATATTTGTTATGCTCCTGTTAACCTCCTAGAACCAGTGTGTCATGATTAATTATTAATGAAAATTGGTTGAAATACATCCTTTGGGGAGTAGAAATACTCCAAAAACCCCATTCCAATCAGCACATTTCTACTTTGAAATACATGATTATTTACAATAAGAATTTATGGTACAATTTATAGGTCACCTTGCAAATGGAAATATTAGATTTCATTGGTTTATTGTTATTAAATAATGAAGGCATAGGTTTCAACAGATAACACAAGTGGCACTGTTGCAATGGTCAGTCATTATTTCTGTGCCAATATTTATCAGGTCTCATGTCTCAGAGAAAGGCACTGCATACCCACAAGAAAACAGATGAGTAACAGCTAGTTTAGAAATCTGCATATATTTCCCAGTTGTTTACTTAAAGGAAGCTCTTTCCCAAAAGGAAAACATAACACTCGAAGATTTTCAAAGCAGAAAGATTCAAAGTCTTATTTATTTTTTTGAACATCATGTAACAGGCACCAAGGCGGCAAAGGCTGGCTCTGTGCACAGGGATGCAGAATAGAGTGGCAGGCAGGAAGAGTGAGGAGGAGTGAGCGAAATGCTGATTACTTGACTGACAACAGGGGTGACACTGATGTGTGACCTTGAAATTATGTCCAGAAAGCTCAAATTGCTGAAAGAGCAGAGCCTCTGAATGTTACAGTGAGTCTCTGGGCTGCTTCAGAACAGACTTATTGACACATAAGAGCATTTTTACATGCAAAATTACTCTCTCCTGTTCTTCCTCAAAGACTTGATGAAAATCTGAGCTACTGCTTGAAACTTACCTGCATCTATCCTGCTACTTTCTGACTCCACAGCTGGTTCTGTCCCATGTTTTACTTTGCAATAATCTTTTACCTGTAAACATGGTTTTATTTACTTTCTTTAAATCATCTCAGCAATAATCTAGCAGAGTCTATCATTACCAAGTGACAAAGTTCATCCTAATTCTTCACTACCTTTCCAAAAGATGATGCTGAGGTGCTCTGAAAATTTTGCAAACAGGCACCATCGTGTCTCTGGGATGAGGCGCCCATCGTGAGCGACCTGGCAGCCTCTGAATTGGCACAGCAACACCGCACAACGCTGACAACAACAACAACAACAACAACAACACGTGCCTGAGCACACTCCTGATGGCTCTATGCAGGCAGAACAACAGGAGGAGTTATTTTTGGATTACCTCTGCAAATATGTTTGTATTATTACGCTCGCCTTTGAGGTGCAGATAGATTATGATCAAAGGCGGTGTCGGGCAGTTTCTGCCTTTATCCAGGTTTCCATTTCATCACTTATAATAGAGATGTCCATTTGTCCACAGTTGAACAGGGTTTTGTTGAATCACACTAAGGCTGATCAAACCTAGTCTGTAGAGGAGTATTATGGATAATAGATCACTGCCTCCTTCCCCATCCCTGAAGAACTTGATGTTTGAGATAAGAGATTCTCCTCATCTCATCTTAATAATACTTAGCACTTTACAAGCTCTGCTTCAAAGCATTATACAGACATGAATTGTCACAAAGCCCCAGTGAGATAGCAAGGTATTATCTTCATGTAAAAGATTTAAGAAAAAAAATATAACCCAGACCCAGCGAGCTTTAGTGACATCTCATGATGGACAGAAACTCTGGGTCAGAGCTGGAATTAGATTGCAGCGGTTCTTTGCTTTATCTTTAATCTCTAAATATAATTTTACCCCATCTGCCTCCTCTGGATATTAAGTATTTATAGAAGTATTGTCTCCTCCTCCCTCTACCCAGATTCTTCATTTTCAACATTACTAGCACGATAATTACACAAAATTGAACTATTAGCACCAATTTCTATACAAATCTATAAACTCTGAAGCATAGCTTCAGTGTCACATTGTCTAGAAGAGGAAAAGGGCATGATTTAATTGAATATGACTTTTCTTCTTTATCTAATTAATTTTGTAACAACCTCACTGCACTGGCAATAATTCTTCTCTCTAACAGGTGGATCAAGTGCCCAATCCTCTGATCCCATCCATTTTGCTCTCCTCTTGCAGCAGGAATTTCATATAGGATTGAGGCTGCCCAGCCAAAGCAGACAGGCCCTCTGTAGGGACTGGAAATGATCAAAGGAGATCCAGGCTCCCATTCCCACAGCTGGCCCAACTGGCAGCATCTTGCATCTGGTGCCCTGCCTTGGCCACCAAATTTATTGGCAGTAGGGAAGAGAGCAACAGGATGACACAATTCCCCAGCCATCTGGCTGTGGTGCTGATTTTCGTAACCTTGTATATGCTAAATAGCATAATAAATTTAGAAATAAGATTTTGAGAAGGCTCAAGGGAGCCTTTATGATGACAGGATGAGTCTGTTCTAAACAAACATGACCAGCCATGTCTCACATATCTCCCTCTACCTGCAGCCTGTTATTTTAGCTGTAGATTTGCTAGCTATGTAACTCTTTGTGTAAACTTTTGTTGTTGTTGCTGTTGTGTAACCCTGCTCTGTGCACTCAGAGCTGTGGCTGTAAAATAAACACATCAGTCTGGGAGCTGTAACCACATCATATACAGAGAGCAGCCTTCTCAGGGAGTCAGGAAACTTGAAAGTAATTTCTGCTTTCCCCACTGATCTGACCCTATTACTTCAGCAGATGAGAAAGCAAGTGAAATGAATTCTCCTGCACGGTGAGACTCTTGTTTTGGGCCATGGAAAGGGGGGAGGCTGTGCCCTGAATTCCTTCAATTTCATCAGTGGCAGAGCCTGCCCTCCACAGGCTCTGCAGCATCCCTGGGGGTGTCACAGAGCTGTGGTGCTCCTGGCCATACATCGCCCAGATGCCAGGTGGGTGCTTCAGCACCACCAGCTCAGACATTGACATTGTGGTGGGCAAGAGGCAGAGAGAGATGAGAGAGGGAACAGAACACCAGCACAAAGGGAGAGGGTTCTGGCTTCGTTTTTAACTCTGTCACTGACTTTAGCCTTGAAGAAATCAATCTTCAATCGATTCCTTCCCCCACCTCATCCACTGGTGAGCAGTCTGGGCTGGAAACTCACTCCTAACATTTGCCCACAACATTTTAGGTTGGCGCCTCTCAGCACTATTTCAATGCTGATAAATAGCTGACTCTTAAGAGCGTTGAACTGGAGAGAGAAGGACATGGACGAAGTGCTCCCAGTCCCTCCCAGTGACTGTCCTGTTCCTGTACCCCACAACACAGACCCCTCTGAGAAACCAGCCTTACCAGGCAGGTCTATTTCCAAGCAGATTCTTTGAGAGCAACTGAAAGAAAAAAAAAAGACCCTTCCATTCTTTTCACTACTGATTCAGTATCTATTTTAATCTAAATAGAAAAGACCCAAAATAATTTAAAGTCACCCTCGATTTGTGAAGTGCGTTGGTATGGTCTTCCTCACTTTGTCCTGTACAGAACTGTTGGTCTCTACTTTCCTAATGAAAACATTTTGTTCTTTCCACCACACCACCCTAAATTAATTCTCAACTGAAATCATATTTGTAAATTGTCTGAGTTAAGTTTGCAAACCCAACCTACTCAGAGGGGACGAAAAAAACACATCTGCAAGCCCAGGATTGTTCCATATAAGTTTTTCCTTTTTTTTTTTCTTTTTCGGTTTTCATTATCAAATTCAAAGCTACTGTTCAATACTGCAGCACTTCACAATTAATTGCAATTAATTAACCTTTAAGAAAACCTGTAAGTTGCTGCTATATGCTCCTTTTTTTCCTGGTCTCTTTTTCTTATAAGGCTGTTTTGGGGAGATGTTAGGCTAAGGAAGGATTAAGAAATCATGGATACTAAGGCTGAATACTAATTCATTTCATGTTTCATCTGAATTTCCCAACTCTTTCTGAAAGCATTTTAACTCTCAGAAAGTACAATTATGAAGAAAAATAAAAGAAGTAATTTCTTTTTGTTACTTTCTTTATGTTTCCATAACTTACACACCTTATGGGTTCACAGTATTTCTGTAACTGCTGTTTTCCAGTGAAAGAACCTAATCAACAAATACAGACTTGATGGAAGCTTGGCCGGGAGCAGAGATTCGAGGGAATTGGTGCCATTTACAGATAGCAGGGTCCATGGAGAGAAATCCTGCTCAACACAGAGCCCACGAGTCCCTCTGGACGTGGGACATGATGACCTTTCCCCACATCCATCCTGCCGTGTGCTGGGCTGCCCTTCAGCAGCACTGCCTGCAGATCCTCAGAACCAGCACTTCCCCAAAAATCTGCTGTCCTGATGAGCTCCCCCAGAGCTCACCTGTGTGCACAGTCCCAGCACGGGGCTCTCACCACGGGCACACCCTGAGTGAACACAGCAAATGTGAGGCAGCAGAGCCTCTCACGGCACGGAGGAGAAGCGTGATCAATCCCATAATGGGTGTTCTCCTACAAACCCTAATCATGACTGGCATCAGCTGGCATCATTACTTACTGCTGCTGTCTGTGATATTCCTCCAGGGAAAAAAAAGTTTCCTGTTCTTTACTCTAAAGGCTCAAACCTGCGTGTGTGTCTGTCATTGCCCACACATGTCAAAAGGTGCGTGGGATTTTCTATGGTACTGGGGGGAAGTGTACAGCATTCCAAAACTCCACTATTCCCAAGCTTCCTCTGCACTGGCCCATCAACAGTCTTAAGCTCAGGAAAGCAATTCCATTGGAACAGAGGACACTGGAAGACCATAGGTTTTTTACATAAGATTTCAAGTGAGGGCTCTTCTCATCTGTCTTTCCAAAAGAGATCTTGGCTTGTGGCAGAACAACAAGAACTTAAAAGCTCCCAGAAATGTTTTTATGTAAATCAGACTTCGTGGCTGATGTGAAGACACATTTTGGAATGTAATTTATTAGTGGGTCATTTTCTTTTCCTTAAAGTTGAGATTCCATTTCATAGAAGACTGGCTTTTCTCAAAGCCTTTCTGTGTATCTCAACTTCCACTACGGTTTTACCTCCCTAATCTGAACAGAAGGAGATGAAGGCCCATTAACAAGGATAAAGAAATTACAAGAGACAATTCTCTCAGTTTTAAATTCACCAGCCACTCCACCTAGCCTTTTCAATTATGGTAGCCTGCAAAGGATGCTTCAAAACCCAGGGGAAAACAGCTGCTATGCACTCAGAGGTGCACTGAGGGAAAGGAATCCTTTACCCATGATCTCTGGCATGAGGATTATCCATCACCATGACTCTGCCTGTCCATGGCATCTCCATGGGCCAAAGGTATTGAAGGACAAGGACCCAAGGAATCTTCTGAACCATGTGTAAAACATGGGCTACATCTCAGCTGTGTTCCCTTGGCTTGGAGATACCATCACACAGTGTAGAGCACCAGAAATAAACTACACGAATAAATAAGAGAGAAGTTGCTAAAAGCCCACAGAGCTGTAGCACTGGAGATAGGAAGAATCATAGAACACTTTGGGTTGGAAGCGACCTTAAAGATCATCTAGTTCAAATCCATGTCCCATTGCAGGGACTCCTTCCACTACCCAGGGTGTTCCAAGCCCCATCCATCCTGACCTTTAACACTTCCAGGGATCCAGGGGCAGCCACAGCTTCTCTGGGTCACTTGTGCCAGAGCCTCATCCCTCTCATAGGGAAGAATTTTTTCTAGCTAAGGGCACATAAATAGCATTTCTCTCTGTAAGTGAAGGGCACTGGCATCGAGAGCGACAGACAAAAGGTGGCTTTAATTTTCATAACATCAGGCTGACCTTGTCAATATATTTGCACTGCAGCAACAATTAAAAGCTCTGGTTTGGGATTAGGACTGGAGCAGGCTAAAAGTGCTGTACAAACAGCCATCCTAGGCAGATGATCCCCACAACAACCATTTCACAACCACAGCATAAGGTGAAGCACAGACAACAGATGGGTATAACAAAAGGTTAAAAGCTGCACACCACGTTAAAAGCGAAATGATGATGATGACTGCCATCATCAGCATCTACAGCATGCAAATGCACATTTGTTATTCAGGATGCTGCAAATAGAGGCAAGTGAGAAGAAAGAACATGAGTGTGATACTCTGTGGCCACAGGTCTACAGAGCAGCCAAGGTAAAAGCTGAGAATTGCTTTAAGAAAAACTGAGTAAGACTTAAGGGCAATGATATATAACTGAAGACGTGGGAGGTGGCAAAAGGGAGACAATGACAGTGCATGTGGAGTAAGAAAACCCCTTAAAGATGAATAGTTGGTATTTCATGACCCTATTTCCCCTCTGCTGTCAACGTTTCTAGAACATTGGAACACCAGCTATCTGATGTTTTTTATCCAGGAGTTTTTCAGTGGAAAATACACCATTCTTTCAATATTCAGGAGAAAGTCACCACTAATAATAGGAAAGAAAGCCTAACTGCTGTAGTGTATTGGTTGTCATTCTTTGAGACTCCCATAAGCGCCTAACCAAAAATCCATGTAATAGCAGTGCATTTTAGTCCAGAGGAGACTACAGTGCCATATAATCAGTGTAACCATGCTTAGAACTCAGTCTGTCAATATGGGCTTTCAAAAAAGTATTTCACGAGGCTGCTTTCAGCCTGAAGGCTTTGGCACTTAAAGCACAGATGCTTTTCTGTAGAATTTTTCCAATTGTAGTTCCCCAAAGCAGCCTTCAGATGTATAAAGCACACAATCATCCACGTGCATCTCTGGGGAGGTGATTTCAGGGACTGCAGTTATGATCTGGAGGGGGAGAAATCCATATTTCACTGGTGTTTAAAATGACATCATCTTTACCTAAAATAGCCATTCTCTTGTCCTGCACACATCAAAATGTCAGGGATACAGGAATAAACAGAACCACCCATCAAGTGATTCCTGTTGATTTCCATCTCCAACATATCTCACCTTCAGGTATGTGTTTACAGGGAACTCTGTAACTGTCTTTCCTCAACCAACACCTACTGTCCTGCATGTCCCAAAACACCCTCTAATCTGTATTTATACCAAATGTAACAGCACCAAATGCCTTCAGATATCAAGTTTTCTGCGTATTTTGGAAAAGGAGGTATTCCTGTAATGGTAACTCCTCACAAGCCCTGGAAAAGAAGTGCAGTTTGATGAGAAGTAGGAAAACCATACTGGCATCCACATGCATCCACAGCCTTCCCAGCAGCACAACATTAAAAGCACAAGGTACATCCCAAAAGCAGAACTGCTTTGTTGATACTCAGGTGATGGCAGAGAAATATTATTTAATGTCTTAAAAATCCACCAGCTCTTTTCAGGTACAATTCCACTGAGGTGTGCATTCCCTAGCTAGTTTGATTTTCTTCTATCAAAAAATTCACACTTCTCAAATGTCTGGTTCAGGGATTTTTGAGGCATGTACTGTATGATTAACTTTATCAAAACAGAAATCCACTGCTATAGAAAGCACCTTCACTTGTATCTTCTATTCAGCTAATGGATTTTGAATAAGGGAGGAATTTCCTAATCAAGAGTGGTCCCAATTTTTTCATAACACGTCCTACAAACAAATTACAGTCAAGTGGCTGCTTTCAGACCATTTAAGACAAGAGCTAATGCCTGCTGAAAATTAGTGAGCATCCTTCTACTGGCTCTGGGCATGGCAGAGAGGACAGGGGATGGCAGGGAAGTGGCCACTTGCCATAATGGTGGCGTCCAAGCCAGGTAGAGGGAACCCTGGCATCATGTTGAAAATGCCTCTGCTCCCAGCAGCTGACAGGCCAGGACAATCTCCTGTGGCCTCTCCCTGGTACAGAACTGTACTGATATTAATTGTCATGTATTGGCTCAGTCTGAAGTGCTAAGGAGTAGTTTATTTCTGGCAAAGCAGCATTCAGCTTTTGAAAACACAGATATAAATCAATGCACCTTTTCTCTCTCTGAGGGCATGAACACAAAGGAGAGCTTCACTTAGTGCCCATCTATAACAGAGAAAAAGAAGAATCTCAGTAATTCTGTACCTGTACCCAGTCACCAACAACCATCAGCTTGTGGGTGACCTTGAGGTTGTCCACAGCCAGCTTGCAATGCTCCCAAGTGTCCCCTAGCCCAGCAGACAGGGGCAGGCAGTCCATGACACCTCCCTGCCACTGCGACCAACCTGCGGTCACTCCCTCGAACCCTCCTCTGAGCCAGAACAGGGCCCTGAGAAGATGCACAGCCAGAGGTTAAAGCACAGGGCTGGCAGTCTGAAGACACTTTTTCTATAAAGAGCTGCCTCATGTCTTGGGGCAGTACCATGAATCTGGCACCCCTGCAATATACTCCTGCAGAAACTGATAAAATGTCCTGTATTCGCTCCGAGAGCTGCTCGCCACGATAAGCTCGACTTCAGCACAAAGAGCACCGGGGTCCAGGTGAAGAGACCATGACTTATCATCTCAGCTCTCCCACTGACTGCCTGGACTATTTCTCTGCTCTTCCTAACTCTTAATAACCAAGGTCCCTCGCCCCTGCCAGGGCCCAGATAACTGTAATTTACCAAATGTGCAGCTGCGGTGACGGAGGGGTTGGGCAGGTCACGGCAGGCAGACCTGCAGCAGAGTCCTCACTGCTGCCAGCCAGAATCGCCTCTTATCCATTTGCTCTTTCAGGAGCTGACAGAAAATGATAAGATCACTGAAGGGCCATCGAGCTGGCTGGCAGGTCACCTCATCAGCACCAAATGAGGGCACGGAAGGAGATTCATCGGTGCTTTCTTTTGCACTGTACTTGACATCTGAGATTTTAATACTCATTCACAAATATTTAAGCAATCTGGAACAACATAAACTGTGTTTTCTTGCACTGGGTGAAAATCCCAGAGGGCAAAAGCAGGACTACAGTGAATACTGTCTATCACCCAGTTAGTGAAAAATTGTATTTAAATTAATTTGATGAACCAGGTGAGGTGTCAAAAGGAGCATAAGATGCAAAATGAGCAACAAGGAGGTGAAACTGTAAATTTACGGATCTTATCACAGGCTGAAGAACTTGTCCTGTGCCACGGCTGATGAAATTAAGGAGCACAGCACAGGAGCTGTTTTTCTGTTTATAGCAACTCTAAGCCTGCTTAGAATGGCTTTAGACCAGTCATGATTCAACCTAAAAATTGCATTCCTATGATGAAGATGCTTCTTTTTGGAACAGAGAGTAATAAAGCTAAAGCTTTTAGAGAAACTGGGGTTCTCAGAAGCTTTTGCCTGTTTAAATGCAAGGTCTCAAGCCCAACCCAAGCAATTAGGCAGGAACAAGCACTGCCATCAAAAGGATATTCAGGATTCCAAAAAGAAATAAGTTTTTTAAAATTAACTTGCGAGTACTTTCTCTTATTTGCAAAATTTAGTAACAGATAATTCCTGAAGGTAAGTTTTAAGCAGAGTCTAGACTGCCACAGAAAGCATTAGCAGGATGCAACATGAGCCATTCTACATACCTTGGTTTGTGAAAGTACAGCCAAGTCCTGGTGGGATGATTAAGGAGGAGGAAATTAAAAAGTGCTTGGTCTGTTTAGCCTAGCAAAATGAAGTCTGAGAGGGGATGCAATTACTCTTTATAGGTACATTTGGAAGTAAACAGCAGGGAGGGAGAAGAATTATTTAAGTTTGAAGGCTGATACTCATACAAGACCAAGGGGCTATAAATTGTTCATGAATAAATTTAGACTGGAATTTAGGAGATTTGTGGCAATTTGCAGACTTCTCAAAGAAGGTGATATAGACAAACTGATTTGAAAGGAAACTTGATACATTTCTGGGAAAAAAAAAACGATAGAGCAGACAGGATCTTAGAGGCAGAAATTAAAGTTTTCAGTAGAGGATTCAGGAGCTTGATTTGTTGTGATTGTTCAGATTTGTCTAAAACAGACTTGAAAGCCTTGTGTGACCCTTTATATGGAAGTCCCTGAGAGTCTGATTTTCTTGACCACATAAGACAGCTGCTATGAGTATCAAATGCTCAAGATCAAGAAAGAGTTTTCAAGGTGAAATGCTGTTTCTGGCATGAAAGCGGCAGGTTACTTTTGGAAGTCATGTTTCCTGGGATTTAGAAAGCCAACATTCTATCTTTGCAAAGATGTATTTTCCCCTACTGCATACAAAATTTTCCTGCTTTTACTGATAAATAATAGCAGACTGGACAGTTCTGTATTGGCTATTTGTGGAACAAATATAGGTGTGTTTTTTTTGTTTTTTTTTAATGGTCACACGCACATTTTCCACACACGTTAATTAATACATGGAGCTGAATAATAGCGGCCAATGCTACATTTGCCAACAACAGATTTTATGATCTAAGAGCTCATTTAATCTGATCCTGTGCTTTGTTCCTCTCTAATTTTTGGATACAAATTATATATGAAAACTATTTTTTCTTCTACAAAAATGTTTGCATGTAGGATGTTCTCTCTAAGTACTTCTAAGCAACTCCTTGTTTTAAATTTGCTGACAAGCCCTTTAACTACCTCCTGTAAAGGCTTTTGTGTGCCAGACACCACTAAGGTTTTTCCAAAGACTGTCCACAACACAGTATATTTTTTTATCACAAATTACAAAAATTGCATTAAAAAGGATGCATTTGCAAAGCCACATTTTTTTTTTGCAAGCTCACTACAGGCTTTGAGCTCATGATCTACACATTTGTTCAAACATATGTTTTTTTCTAATATTCCCTCATCCCTTACAAACCCAGCATGCTTCACCACAACATCTTTAAATATTCTTGCATACCCCTGCACTAAACCTGTTTTCTCTTCCAGCGTGTTTCGAAACGCACCATTGCCACAGCAAGGATTTTAGTGCAATCCATCAATCTCACTACATTATGAACATCAGTAATGACAGAAAAACCTTCCTGGAATTTTTCCTGCTTATTTGGAGAGGGGAATTGATGAATACCATGATATGTTTGAGCACAGCATTCAGGAATTGATTAGGACAGCCAGACAGAGGAGGCTGACTCAGGTACGCGATACCTCCCACGAACCTCCAGAAGGGCTCAAGGACTCTTCCTCAGCTGGTAGAAATTCACCCAGAAATGGATGGGTTACTCTAATTTATATGGCATGACATCCCTCTCTAGTTAAACCTGAATGGAGAAAAAAACAACAAAAAGAAGAAACTTAGGAAGAGGGAGAGTGACATTGACTTTGTGCCCTTCTCTCCTCCAGCAGGAATGTGGGTCACATTGGGCTGGAGAAGCCTCCTACGCGAGCGGGTGCTGGGTGTAACACCCCTCTGTCTTCCCAGGTCTGCACAGCCATCCTCTGGAAGCTTTGTTCTTGCTTTCTCCCCTCTTGCATTCCTCCAGCTTATTTAAGGAGCGGGGAGGCACACACTGATGGCGAGAACTCTCCCGTACCCGCGCGGCACATTCGGCAGACGTCAATGTCAGCCCGTGTGTGCTCAAGGACTGCGGCTCCCAGACTGAAGAATGAGTCTCGTGGCACGATCTAAATATAAAATTGTCCATCCACCAAAAAAGTGTTAGCACGTCGATAGCAGAATCTGACTTTTGCCCCTATGAATATATGGTAACATTATAGTGAGTTTAAAATGAAGGCATGCCTGCAAGTTTTATTTACAGATGACCGGTAGATACACAGACTTCTATTATTTTTAGCACTGTAGCTGAGAAATTCAGAATAGAGGAGAAGGAGGGGGAAAAAAAAAAAAAAAAGTTGTGGTTCTAACTTTTGTTTCAAATGAGGTATAAATGGATGTCAGTTTCTCATGTGGGACACAAAAGAAAATAAATCCAAGATCATTTACTACTCCACTGCAGAAAAAGAAGCAAACTAAATGCAGCAGTAACAACATTAAAACTGCAATATTTTCCAAGACCTTATCATTACAGAAAGCACATCCCTTTTAAGTATCAGCCCTCCAGCACTGCAGGTCCTTCTATCACATTGTTATTACTAACCTCTGATCCTCCTGGATTCAGCAGGCCAATAAAGAGAGCTAATTAAGTAACAACAGATCCACAGATTTTTTCCTGCTATCACGTTAAGAGGTGACATCATACCATACCACCACTGTCTAAATATGCACAGGGAAGAGCCTCATTTCCCTGGCTCTGTGCACTTAATGGAGGGCAGAGACCCCAAATTCCCAAGGAAGGACAATAGGAAGGTGGAAAATCTGAGTGTTATTCTACCTGCCTGAATAGGAACAGGCACACCAGGTTTTATTTTTTCCCACAATTTTATTGCATCTTTTTTGTTTCATTAATATTAAATACCTAATAAGCTGAAATGTAGTGATTGAGACTCATTTACTTTAAAATAACCACTTAAATAGTTTTTCTCATTCTACATAATTATAAATTACTTTCACAGAGCTGTATTTGAAGCTTTTGTATGATTATTAATCTTACAGAGAGCCCTGAGCATAGAATGACAGAACCACAGACTGGTGGGAGTTGGGAAGGACCTTACAGATCATCTTGTTCCAACACCCCTGCCATGGGCAGGGACACCTTCCACTAGACCAGGTGGTTCCAAGCCCCATCCAACCTGGCCTTGGACACTTCCAGGGATCCAGGGGCAGCCACAGCTTCTCTGGGCAACCTGTGCCAGGGCCTCACCACCCTCACAGGGAATAATTTTTTCCCAGTATCCGATCTAAACCTAATGTCTGTCATTTTAAATCCATTCCCTCTTGTCCTCTCACTCCTTGACCTGGTCCCAAGTCCTTCTCCAGCTCTCCTGGAGCCCCTTTGAGCACTGGAAGGGGCTCTGAGGTCTCCCTAGAGCCTTCTCTTCTCCAGGTGAGCACCCCCAGCTCTCCTAGTCTGGCCCCAGAGCAGAGGGGCTCCAGCTCCTGGAGCATCTCCATGGCCTCCTTGGATTCCCTCCAGCAGCTCCATGTCCTTCTTATACTGGCGGCCCCAAAGCTGGACACAGCACTGCAGGTGGGGTCTCAGGAGGGCAGAACAGTTATCATCCAAACAGAACTACTCAGCAGCAGGCAATCCATGCTCTGAATTCGTATTTTCTCACTGGACACTAGCTCTCAGGAGACAGTGTCCTGAAAAAACTGTCAGTTATCCAAATCCCAGCAATCCATCAGTTATTCCAATTCTACAAACTGCCTTCCATCACTAAGATGTTGCTGTGACACAGCACTAGAAACTGCATGCTTTTCAGTTGCCTATTAATATCATATCACAGACAAAAAGACATTAATCCAGAAATGGTTTCAAACGGGTAGGACTATAGGATCTGAACTAATGATTCATAAAATCATTTGCAGCTATTAGTCTACAAGGATAAGTGAAGCTACTGCTTTTATTTCAGTGCTTGGTGTGGTACCATCAATTTAAAATCTATCTCGTCTGCTGTGATGGATTTATGTATGCAGTGGAACCCAGAGCAGCCTTGTCAGGATTTAAAGTCTAGATTGCTATATACAATTACAGGTGTCACAATATGAAATAACAATCGGAGGCACCGAGAGAAAAACTCCAAAAATTCCTGTGCACGCCACACAGGAAGGCAGTTGTTTAATATTCCTGTATCATACTGTGATTATTTCACTTGATGGAAGTGATGTATTTTTACATAGCTTGATCTAAGGTTACGTCTCTCATGAAAATGATTTGCAGTCTTGAAATCCCCAGGGATAAGGAAAAGTAAGAGGGATATTTTTAATGGGCAGATGTCATTTCTGTGAACGTTTCGCCAGCTGTCAATACAAAATGTGTCGGCTGGACTCTATCTTGGAAAATCAGTAGAAAATACCTTAGCTGGCAGATATTTTCGTTCTTAACCTTTTTCTTGAGTAGCAGAAAGGCAGAAATATGCAGTGCTAGGCATAACTAGCAGCGACTGCATTTTGGAGGTGAAAACAGTCACCGAGCGGAAAGGAACGAGCAGGTTTAAGGACAAACCCCTCAGAGGACACATCGTGGTCCCTCTGGGTGGGGGTTGGGTCTCAGACCTCACAGCACTTTGCTCCCTCTCCCCAGTGCAGCAGTGACAGCAGGACTTCATTTCTATCTGCATAATAAATTAGATTAAATGGTTGGGGTGTTGGGAGACCCATGAGCCCCGAGGGATTGCCAACTTGATGAAGACACTATTTTTAAGTCGCTAAAAGATATCCAATCATGGAAAGAGTAATGAAGAAATCATAATTGTCTGGAGAGCACATGGGGCTGATGACAAGTTCAATCCATCTTCTGTAGGACAGACGTGTCGAACACAACACAACAATACAACATACAGAGTTATTTGGGGCAAGGGCAACCTGTCCAGGAGAGCATTGAAGGGGCAGAGGGTGACACAAATAATTTCAGCCTTTTCAAAACGATGTCCATCCAACACTGTAGGGGATCACTTGTTTTATGGGAAGAGCACTTGACCCCATTCTTACACGTGCAAGGGGCTCTCACCAGGGTTTGGGTTTTTGGGGGCTGTTCATGTTCTCTGCCACTTCCTTGCGTTAAGTATGCTGAAAAAATCATCTCCAGTGAAGACTGAGAGAGTATGTCTGGCATTATGAAAATGGCAAATGTGCTTTATGAGGACTTTAATTCAGCAATGTTTAAACTTAATTAAATTATTTGTATTGTGCAATTAATTATGCTAAACTGCCTAAGCCTTGAATGAATGTACTTTGCCTTTTAATCGAAATAAAACACATGCACAGAAAACCAACAGTGTCAGAGAAGTCCACAGCTGCTGCCAAGACCTGCAGAATTTGAGACTCATGTGACCCTTCAGGAGCACTGCTGAAAAAACAAACCAACCAGGGGAAAAAACTCAAACTGCTAAGAAAGGAGAAAGTGAATATGACATTTTGTCAGGATATAAAACGCCTCATTATGCAGTCACCAGGAGAAGTTAAATGGGCTTTACCAAATCCTTCGAGCTGCTCAGAAAGTTCTTTCCAGGGCCAGTTAAAGAAGTAGTAAAGAAAACAAAAGCTCGTTTTGAGGTTCATCACCTTTGTCCCTTCCAACTTGCCCAGTGAAGGAAACCCAAAAGGCCACTGAGCTGCCTGTTTAACCAGGCAGGAAGGAGCCACAGTGATTCAGAGCTCATCTGGATTATAACAGAGGACTCGGTGCTTACTTTGGGGAAAAGGAAAGCTTTGGGAAGTCTCCTCTTTTTTTGAGTAGGTGGAATGAATCAGTCTGTGCAGGTCTGTATCCAATTTGAAATTACAGAAGAGCTTTATACACACACAACCTCATTAGCCTTTTACAAGAGTAACTGTCATTTTTATTCTAATATTATGACTGTAACGCTGAGGCTGGTTAATGCTTCTGATATTTAATCACAGAGTACAAACTGTAATTGTTCTATTTCTAATACGCCTCTGACCTCTGGCCTCCAATGATAAACTATGTGATTGGTTTTCAAAATACATAAATGTGCATAGACTTTAACAGTAATTTACTTTAAAATAGATATTTTAAAATATTAAGAACTTAAATTAAGCATTTTTGTTAAGACAAAAATATTCCAAGATTCTGAGCTATGTAGGAGGACATTATTTCAATATTGTTAAGAATACTGGCAAAGAAATACCAGTACCATTTGCATGTTGAACTGGCCATGTCTATACAGGCAGTTGGGGATGACATTAAAATGCTCTCTGGTAGCTCTAAAAGAGACACCAATGTTAAGATCCAGTAAAGTCTTTTATTTTCTTGGGCACATTTGGATCTTGCAACCAGTACTGAATCAATGTTTGTGTACAAAGCCTCTCAACATCTCATTCACTTGATAGGTCCTTTGGGGCATAATATTGTTCCTTCTGCTATAATGGACCATTGCCTTCAAATACTGTAACATCTGTGGTACATGATTGCCAACTTCCTGGGCCAAATTAATCCCTGGTGTAAATCCCTCGAATCTGATCAAATCATGCCAGGGTGAGTCTGACTCTTCACCTTTCCAGATTTCCTCTCAAAACTTAAGAGTCTAAAAGGTGCAATCCTTCACCTACTTTTTTATTTTTCTAAATAAATAAACCAAGAAAATTTTAGAGGTCCAGAAAGGATCACTCAAGTAAAATCCAATTTTTTATTATTATTATTATTTTGTATTTAATTCCCCACTTCCTACATGGGAGCAGTCATTATTAATTTACTCTATCTCAGAACATAAAGCAGGAAAAAAAACCAAGACGTTTCAGATTAATTGGAGCTTGATATTTCTTTAAGTCTTTTGGAAAGAAGCCTAATACCTTGACTGTGCTTTTAAGTGTGGATTCTTTGGGAGGCAAAATGAAGCACAGAAATCCAGATGGGAAAGAAGAGGAGATGCTTTGTGCATCCTTAGGGAGTCTTACACATCTCTTTAAAGAATACCTTGGGAAGAAGGCTATATCTGGAACCAGACAATAATTTAGGTTGTAAGAACTTCAGGAGGTGCCACCCCCTGCCCCTCCCAGGGCTGACTTCCCTTTAGATCAGGTTGTAGAGTTTTGTCCCCATGTTCAGTCCCACCCTGGGGTTAGAGAGTGCAAACCTGCAGGGGGAATCCTAAACAGGGCTGTAATTGTCATTAATTGCAATGGCTGGCTCATCAAGAGGAGTATTTCCCACAGCTGGAAAAGCAGCAGAAAATGGGATTTATAGCAAAACTTTGCCATGGCTGCAATGGGAACAGACCACAGTGAAGGGCACGGTAAAAGAAATGCTGCCCAGGGCTGAGCACAGCCTTGAGCAGTTCACAACTGGAGAAAATATGAGAGGCTGAGGAAGGCAGCATCCATCCAGAGGAGGAAGGAAAAATGAGAGAAATAAAGCACAGTGGAGTGGAGAAATTTATCAGAAATGGCAAAGAAGGATCACAGAGGAAGAAGAAAAACCTGGTTGTAATGGTGGGAAACAGATTCTCTGCCACACAGCATCTGCTGACTGCAAGTGTCTCATCAGTTCTGATTTCCACCTATTTACAGCATCAAAGAAGAGAAAGGGGAAAACTCAGAACATAATTCACATGATTAATCCAAATCTATGTATGTGTAGAGCTGAATATGCCAGTAATAGCACAGGCAATCATAAAGCTGCCCCAGTCAGAGAGATCCAACTAGAGCTTTTGAAGATCTCATCTGTATAATCCAGCAGATATCAAAAGGAGAATCAAAACCTTTGGATGTGAAGAGGGTGAAGGTGAGTAAGCGGCAGGGAGGGAACTGGAAGGAGACAAGCCAGGACTTTGCAGAGCAGGAATGGAGCTGCTGCCACTGGAGCTGAGACTCTGAGAGGAGATTTCTGGCTGGAGATAAACTGCCTCGATTGCCACAGGCACTGAGAAACTGTCCCTTCTCCTGCTACCAAATGAGTATGAACGGAGTTACGAATGAGCAGCACTGATGGAGGAAATCAGACTGATAATCGATAAGACTCTTCTGTAGTGGGCACACATGGAAGGCTTATAAAATTCACCCATACTGCAGTTTATTGCTCCATAAATTGTCACAATGATATTTTTTTCCAAATAAATACATGCTAAACATTGTAAACGATGCAATATTTGAGAAATACATTTTTTTTTTTTTCCCAGCAAGTACATCCCACCTTATTTCCAGCAGGTACAGTTTGTAGTCCCCTGATTACTGAGGTAAGATTTGGGGGTCTCTTCAGGCTACTGCAATATTTTAAGTGTTATTAACATAAATGATGGTTTTTCACCATCACTGACAAGACACCAGCTCCTTGTTGTTTCAAAAGAGTGCCTATATTATTCTATAAATTATTTAATGCTGTCAGATACTCTCATAGAGGACTAACAATTATTGCACTCTTGTAATGATGGATAAAAGTAAGCTATGATTGATTAGGAATTACAGAGTTATTGATTAAATCAGGCTACTGAAATCCCATGACTCATTTTCTTTTCATGGTATGCAGAAAATAATTTATTGGTCACCCAATCTTGTCTTTTTAATACCTGTAGCGTAATTTAACTTTCATTGTTAGCAGGAATCTTCAAGAGCAGTTTATGACCTTGGCTAGCTATAGCTAGAAATAAAACTACTTAATAAATTCTTAGAATTTACATTTTTTTTTCTAAAAATAGGCTATATGCTATATAATATGCAGATAATATATGCTGAAAAAGATTAACTAACTTAAGGAGAGGAAAAGGGGGAAAAATGAGAAGAGATTTCTTTTTTAAAAAAAATAAAATGGGAAAAATTAGCTTCTTAAAGATATGGGACACAGAACACAGGTTCATAACTTCCTCATGACTTTTTTTAACTGATGCTTCCATTAATAAGTTATATGGAAAGGCACAAGGACACAGAGGAAATGAGACAGAACTGCTCTGCTGAAAATTCAGAACTCTTTCAAACAGCTACAACACTTCCACTTGCACCAGTGGATGCTGTTGATTTTTTATTACTATGAAACAATCATATGCCTTTCAATAACATTTTTAAACATTATTTCCTTGGAGGCAGTAAGAGTTAACAAAGTAATTTTAATAAAAAACATTATGCATTTGCTTCAAATACAAAACTTCTTCGTGACAAGTTGTTCGTCATACTTTTGGCAAGGTTATTCATGATTGCCTTTTTATTTTTTGGCTATTACAGAGGCTAATAGCATACTAAAAATCTCCTTTCATGTACAAATTAATTGTGTCCTTTTGCAATTCGTATTAGCCTGCCTTACTTTTCATTCTGAGGCTTTTAAAAGGTTTATATGGAACCAATGGATGTGTTCCCTTTGTTGTGCACACCACTTCAATTACCCACTTTCCACGAGTTGAAAGCAAAAAGACTGTAAATGCTGGATACAGACCATTGTCAACATGTGGTAATTTGGCAGAAAAATTAAAAAAAAAGTTCTCTTCAAAATAATAAAAAAAAAGTAAATTTAAACTCTCAGCTTTGGAGATTGCCGGCAAATTATTTTTATATTTAGCAACTACAAAGAAGCGCGTGCTCCTTAATGATGGAACAGGGTGTTAACAATTTGTAAAGGTCTGAATTTCACTCCTCCTGTTCCTGAGAAAAATATATTATCCACTCTTTCCTCGCCATTAAATGAAGTTCAGCCTTCTCCTTTCTGTCAGTTCTTTGTACAAGTGAAAAGTTGTGGTTTTTTTTTTTTCCTTTTTCTTTCTTTTCCTTGTTGAAAACACTGCTGGGCACAGAGCCAGGGATCTGAAGGACACCTTGAGCCCTCATCACCCCACTTGGGCTTGGGAAACAGAGACGTTTGGTATGAACTTACAACTTCTGCAAGAGCTGATGGCATTTCAGCAGGCAGGTAACAAACAGAGGGGGTGCAGGAAACAGGACAAGAAACGACTTTGCCACCACAAACAATTTGAAAATCTGAAATTTTAATGATGCACTTTAAGTTGGCCTGTCTAAAACACCTGCAGGGACACAGACTCAGTGTTGTTGCAAGTCCACCTCTAGCACTGCAATCAGAGTGAAATCATCTTTTATTTTATGCTGGTCACTGAGATACTGCATCTTGTAAACACTGCTAGAAAAGCTAACAAGAAAAAAGTCTATGCTCAAAAGGTATTTCTTCTCCTTGGATTCAAACCACAAATTCCTCAGGCATATACTGATTATGCTGTAAGCAGTAAAAAGAAAATAGAATAAAATAGAGTGAAAAAGAAAAGTATTTTTTTAATTTCCTTTTTTCCTAAACAATACTTTTTATGTTCTATAGCACACTACTACTTTTTCAACAATTGGCTAATTTTTTTTTCCTGTATTTCTATTACTATTGCCAAGCAGATAGCTGCAGGCAGAGATGGAGAAAGTTTCCTTCCACGCAGCCACTACAGCTGCAAATGTATCAACAAGAGATTTGGTAAACTCAATTCATTTGGGTAGAAGGAAGCATTGCATATCAACCCTGGCAATTATGTGTCAGGGTATGAGATCCTGAGTAATAGATACATGTGATCCAAGGACTGTTCCATTAATATCAGCTAGCACTGGCTTGTATCATTTCCTATGCTCTGGAAAATACAAACCTTTTTTTTAAAGTAATCAAAATGTATATATATACATATTACCTCAGGTTCTTGTTTTTATTTCCACCAAAAAAATGTAGGTTTTTGTACAAGAATGCTGACATTTTTAAGGAAGGAAAAAATAATTTTCTTTTTCCTTCCCTCTTAGCATTTCATGCTTTGTGTCATTTGATAATATACATGACTAGGTTTAATACTCAATCGTTTCCCAAATCCAATTTGACTACCTAACAGTGTTTAATTTACATGATGATACAATTTCTCACACCAGAAAGCGTAGTAACCCTTCTTCTTTGGAGGTTAATGGTGATCTAGCTTAAAGCCCAAAAGATAATTACAAGGAATGTGCTTCAGGTGACAAAGTATTTTTGACAGCCCCAGACTGTTGATAGCTTTTTAATTATACTTCTTCCCACCACAGGAAACAGTATGCTTTTTCCTAAATAGTTTGCAGGCATTTGGAGTTTATTTATTTATTTTTTAGCAAATTGCTATGCACTGTAATCAATATTTTAACTGACTGCTACCCCAGGCTCTGCTCTCTTTCTTTCTTCTATTTGGAGCAGAAATTAAACTTGGGGTTATTTTTTTTTTCCCATAGAAAATGAAATACAAAAGAGCATCAAAAGAAGAATACAAACATTTATTGACTTGGTTCTTATCTTCTGCACCCATTTGATATTTTGTGACATTTAGAAATTGAAACTTTGCAGGATTTTTAGGTGCGAGCTTTGCTAACAGAGAAGGTCAGGCTCTTAAGCAACAAGGAAGTTTATGATTATTAAAAATGACCAACTAAAAAGGAGAGAAAAAAAAAAGGAAAATCCTGTGGGTGTTTTCCTTTTCTGAATATTTTCCACCCCTGCATTACTCTGTGGCTAATAAAAAGGGCTGGTTTGGTCAAGAGCAGAAAGTAATTGTTGTAAATAACTGTGATACACGGCAGGAGCAATAATGTGCAGGGGCACTTGTTTTCCATTTACTTTATATGCAAGTGTTGATTGTTTTTTATGGCACTGAAATTAGTTTCCCACTAGTATTTATGTGTCTTACAACAAATTGTTTGTCACTTTCCCTGATTAAATGCGCTCTTAATAACACCCAACTTTAAAAGTCTTTTCAGTTTGGAGCCCACAGTTCAATCATGATGCCTGCCCCTCCCAGCACCTCTCACTTGTCCTTAAATAAACACCGCTATAACTTAAAGAGAATGGCAGAAAAGTAAAAAATGGGTGTAAGTGCTTCCAAAAAAAACAGTACAGGTCTTGGAATAGAACCAAAAAAGCAGAAAAACAGTAATTGCTGTAAAAACTAATTAAAAGTGTAACAGTACCTGTGCCCCCAAACATTCCCTTATTAGTCCCCCTGAAGGTTCTTATTAACATGCACAGAGAACAAAGTTCTCTGTTGGAGCAGATAGGAAACATCAGAAATCCGGCACAAAGTAAATCCTTGGATAGCCAAGGATTTTCTTGCTTTTGGTTTATGCTTTTCTTAGTTCCACCTCTTGTTCAGCTCAGACTCAGATCTATTTCCAAGCCTTTGAGGAGCCTCAGTTGGATGGAGCTCGGAGAAATCAGGTCTGGGGGAAGGTGCTCCTGCCCATGGCAGGGGCTTGGAAGGAGATGACCTTCCCACCCAAAACATTCTAGGATTCCACAATTCTATTAAATACATCATTTTAAGGTAATGCCAGAAATTCTGGAAGCTGAAATAGTACAGCTCAATCTATTTTTGCCCTATTGTCATTCCATGTAATTAATCCCTGGGGTACCTCAGACCAGCAGGGAGGCCCTTTAGGCTGAGTTTTGGGGCTTTCCAGGGAAGCTGTGCAAGCTCCTGTGCCCTCATTCCCGTGCTGGAGCAGCTTTGCAGTGCCCAGCCTTGTCAGCAGCAATTTCAGTGGTGCAGCTCTGCTCCAAAGCCTCCAAACATCACTTTAACTTATCTCACTTGTTCTGTTCTACTGTTCTTTCCCCAACAAATGCAGCTCGTTTTGCCTCACTGAGTGAAGTAAGTGCTTCTGAAAAAAAAGTTTAAATATTGAAAAAGCTCAATCTCCCCCAAAAAGCCCAATATCCATCTAGGGCAGCTCTCCCTATGCTGGGACTGCACAGGAGCAGCTTAAAGCAGCCACAGACAGCATCTGCTTCTGCAGACAAAAAAAAAAAACAGGGGAGGAAAAACTTCAGCATAGTATGAAATTTATAAAGAGTAATATTTGTTGATAAACAAATCTTTTAAGCTACTCTACCCTTACAAAAGCTAGACTGGAATGAACTCCCCTAACTAACTCCAAGGCATATTTTTGCTATGGATTTACCATATATTTACATTCTTGTCATAAATGACCTTTTATTTTTTTTGGGTGATGTTTGCTCTTATTAAAGCCTAGTAACAGTGGAGGGCAGATATTAAAAGCACGTCATAGAGAATATTCAGCATTTCTATTTCTAAAAAAAAGAAGCTTTGCATACAGCATTGATCACACTTCAAAAGATGTGTTATTGCCTAGAGTGTGGTTACAAGGGAGTGCATTATCACTGATGCTACATTTTAATCTGAAAATAATAAAACAATGCTTTTGTAAACACATTGCAGCTACAGTGAGTGACTGCAATGAGAGCCCCACTACTTTCTCCCTGTGAAACCCAGCTCTAGAAATCAGTGCTAGTAGAAATCAGAGTGGTCTTATTCTGTCTGATTTATTTGAAGTTTCAAGGGCACACAGAAATAGCAAGTGGCAGATCTGCAGTCTTTTCCCCAGTATGGACATATGTAGGTTAATAGATAGATAGATAGAGCAATTGGAACTGAGACACATTATGTAAGTTAAAAAACTACTGAGTTTGGGTTTTTTTCAGGGCCACAACAAAAGGTTCTGTCCAGAACTGATACTGGAGTTCACATTTCCCTCCTGAGTGTAGATCAGAGCAGCACCTCTGTAGTAAGTAACATTTAAATTAGTCTCCACTAAATTGCAGTGAGTAGAGCAAATGAGATCCAGTTTAGGCCAGGCCACTGAATCACTTTTTTTTTTTTTTTAATTCTCATGTAGTCCTTGGTGTCTCCAGCAAGCTCTTTATCACTACTGAATCTGAAACAGACTAAAAGTAATATGAGAACTGCAGGAGTTAGGAGTTTGGATTTGGTTTTGTTTTTCCCTAATCAGTCTAATCTAAAAGCAGAAAGTCAGAATTTTAAGTATTTCCTAAAATGATTCCAGTTCTTCCTTTCCTCTACCCCTCCTCTAGATATCATTTTCTCTTCATATATCACGTTGTCAAATACTTTCCTGTGGTCATCACAAGAATAACACTTGATTTACTTCCCTTCAAAAGTTGATTTTCTACACAGGTCAACATTTTCACATTTATTTTTTCTGTCACATTATCATCATGTTTTCAAATAACTTAATGACAGTACACTCAATGTATCATCTTGCAGCAATAAAACTCCTTTCTAAACCAGACTTCAAATACGATGGCTTTGAATGTCACTTCTCCCGACACCAGGCAGCTGTGAAATCTGCACGGGATGTTTCTGCTCTCTCCAGACAGCTGTACAGTTACAGAGCTCCATAAATCAAAGCAGTACACAGTGAATTGTAAGACTAATACAGATTTCTAACCACTACAGGGATTTTAATATCAGGTATTTGTGCAGCTGCTTTGTCTTATTTACACGGAAAATAAAATTTGCATTATCTGAGCTGTGTGTTATATAAAAGATTTTTACAGTTCATCCATTTACTCAAGGTCCTGCTGCAAGCCCTACGTTCAGCTCCAGCACAGCCCTCTCCTTTGAGACCAGCTGTTCCTCTGATCCTCACTGACTTACAGCTTTGCTTTCCAAAGGTGCAGACAGGCAACAAGCTACTGAATAAAGTCCTTCTAGATATTCCTGCTGTAATTTGTGTGGGCTAGGCACAGGAGCTGTACCTGTTAATACAAACACTGCAAGACAGAGCTGCAGTCTTAGCAAAAGAAGCTGTTTTATCTGTGACTAAATCATGAATGGCATCAGCAGCACAGGTTCCGTGCAGGAAAGCTGCACCCGACACGACTCACACAAGGCAGCTGGGCAACCTCCAGTGATGTCTGATTCCTTTTTCATCCCTGTTTCAAACGTAGCACTCACACCTGTTGAGCCACGATCCTTATGCCTGCACAAGTCCATGTTTCAATCAAATTGCGTATTTTCTGTTTCTTTCTTTTTTTTCCTCTCTCTGCCATATGCATAATGATGGGGTGACAGCTGAGCAGAGAATAGGCTGACATGTTCATCACTGTGAAGGATGGCCTCCTGTCACCTCAGCTGCGACACAACGGTCACAGCCTGAAAGGGCCTAATGAATAAGGAAGGCTGGATTTTGTCCTTCCTCCACGAAAAGTTGCAATAGTGCCTTTTCCTCCTTCATGCAGCAACACAATGTCACAACGAGCAATCCTGCTTGGATCTGCTTCAGCAAGACACTCAGTGTCTATTTTTACAAAACTGAACAGTTTAGTAAAACAAAAGCAGCCCATTTCAGGCTGCCCCTCAGCAGAAGAGACACGTATGTCAAAAGGTAGTTTTAACCCACACCACCCAAAGAGGCCAGGAGAAAGGTGCAGTGCTTCCCCATTCAAACAGCAACTGTAAACACTCACTTACTTTCAAGGATACCCTTCCTGGAGCTGTTAAAGCCTGGGAAAGGTCATCTGTCAGGACACAATCCAGCAGTACATCTTGTCCTTCTAACAAGAAAGATTTCTTTCCCCTCATAGCAGCGAGAGAGAAACGAGTACTGAGCTAAATTCCTCAAATTGGCAGTAACTAGGATGTTTATGGGTGTGCTAAGAATATGATCTGCACACTGGTAGCAGCTAGAAAAGATTTTGCAATTCATTTGGTAGTGCAGAAGGTCATCCCTTTGCAGATGGAGAGCATTTGGTGTGTCCTTATGCACACAGGACTGGAACTGTGCATTTGTTTGCCTGTGAATGCATTCTGATTTATGTGGTTTATATGTATTGTGTGTGCATGCTATCCAAAATTGGGTTAATTGCCACTGTTAATGGCTCATCATGTGCAGTTCCACATATAAATCATGATTAATTAGTGACAGAGGGATGGTAGGAAAGAAAACTCTGTATGGCCTGATAAAGCAGACAACTCACTCTCCCTTCAAATAGAGGAACATTCTGAAATGGTTTTATATGTGCAATTTCTTATGCTTTTGCTTTTTCAATTAAGTAGCAATTCAGTCTTAAGGCTACAATGAGTCTAGAAGCAAGTCCGACATGACCAATGAGTTTTCCTCTTCTTGATTAAAAAAAATACAGCTTACATATACAGCATATTCAGTAAAATGTTACAAATATATAAGGCTCAGACTGTTTTATTAACTTGAGTGGTTGTGGGGGCACAGAATACTCTGGACTCAGCACAGTATAATTTATTAAAATCAGATATGAAGCACAGAACTAATACCCTATATAAAATAGGTACTTGAACTCTTTTTTTTTTTTCCCCAATTATGAACAAGCCCTAAATCTGCAAAATGTGCATACATGAACATTCTAAAAAAAAATTAAGTAGTTCTAAATAATTTATTTTAAATCAAGCCTGTCCTTGTGTTACATCTTCTTGTAAACACAAAATAAATCACTTAGTAAGTATCATTTCCAATTAAGAACCAAAATCAGTTTAAAAAAAATTATCAATTGGGATATTTCAGCATTGCCTCTTAGGAGAAACTTTCCAGAATTTCCCTCTGAAAAAGTGTCCCAACATGGGATAAACCCACCCAGCCCAACTGAGCAAGTATCATAAAAACTACTTTTGGAGTAGCTTTCAGCAGTAGCTTGAAACGAAACAGAATTAGAATAAACCAGCTGTTTGGAGTTTTATTCTTATTAGTTTTTCTCATTTAAAGTAGCCCAGGGCATTCAGTGTGGAGGGTAAGTCCTTCACCACACAAACTGTATTATAAATGCACATGGTGCTCTAAACGTTTACCTGATAGTGTAAAGATCTGAAAATCCAGCCCCCTGTCCTGCAGAAGTTTGCACCAAAGGCAGGGAATTTCCAGAGGGACATGGGTAGGGTGGATCACTATGAAATGGTGCTTTAAGAGTGAAAAGGTGGCAACCAACTAAAAGGATGAAATAAAACATTCAAATTTTAGTTTGTAACAAATCATGGAAAATATGCCTATAAAGAAATTACTTGCAGATGTTGCTTTTAGGACGGCAATTAAAAAGCAGAGGGCACGAGGGCAATATACTGCTCAATGTGTGAATTAGGTTAGTGTAATTTAGTAACTTGCTACTACATAAAATATGTAATTAAAGAGTTAAATTGCTTCCAAAATTATACAATATCGAGCCCATATATCTTCTGTGCTGAAAATGGCAGGGATGACACAATACAGGAAAGAGTTAATGTTGATTTATATGTACACACCAATTCTGTGTACGAGTACTGTACGGAGGGCACTGGGTGCTGCTACAGTCACTGGTTCTTACACTTGGAAGAGGCTGTTTTGCAAACCTTTAGTGTGGCAATTACACAGGAGTTCTAGGAAAACTCCCAGACTGATCAGCAATTTTTGCTGGAAGACCAAATAATGATATTTAATCGCTCTGTTGTCTAAATGTGCAGAGTTATTCCCTTCCCTGAGCAGCTCCTGTTAGAGACAGGAAGGGTGATGCTGAGGGATTCCCAGGCTCCAGTAGACAGCAGCTCTTGGTCTGCAAGGAAATCTGGGAGACACTGTCAGAAAGCAATTGCTTCTGTCTCAATTCCACCTCCATTTCCTTGCAATCAAATTACTGCTGTTAAATGTTTTCATTCTGGCAGTTCAGTCACCTTCTGCTATCATAAAACACACAAAGTGAGTAAATTCCCAGCTGCATTTTGTCAGGACTTGGAAATCTGGATGATTTGGAAGTTACCCTTTGGGATTACACTGCTGTTGGTTTAGTAGGATGATTAATTTAAAGCAAGGAATGTGTTTGGAAAAGGATGCTTGGCATCAGGAATAACCACTGCTGGACATCAGACCTGGGAGAGCAGAGATTTTTGTTTTCTTTAAGAGTTCAAACTGCATTAGGGGGAATATTTTGAATCACATGGGGCTGCTTTCTGAGGCTGAAACACTCTGAATTTATTGCAATACGGAATTTGCCCATGGATATTAACATACTGATACATCAGTCAATTATTTTGGGGGTTCTTGGGGTCAACAAGCTGACTGCATTCCAGACCCAGTTTCGATCCTAAGTTCTTTTTTAAAGGAGAACATAACTTTTTTCTGTCACTGTTATTCTTTACCTTCCCTAATCCTTCTTGATGTATGGAATATTTTTTTCCCCCTATTGCTTGCAAAAACTGGTAAACAACCTACCTATATAAAAAAAAGAGAGGAAGAACCTTTTAATTAGGCATGTGGACTGTCAAAAGTTACTTTGCATGAAAAATCATGCTGCAAATATGGTATGGTTTATAGAAAGTTCATACCCAAAGGGAAGTCTGCAAATTAACTGCAAATTAGAACATTCCTATTATGTTTGTGTACAACAGAAAATAATCTTTTGACATTTCACCCTTATTTTGAACAGTCCCAAAAATTAATGGAAGCAATAGATGACCATAATCTTCAGTGTACTTAAAATTTTAGAAAATATTGACAACATTGGTTTTCATAAGGTTTGGTTTTCATACCCCAAATTTTGAAAATATTAAATTGTATAAACATCTAGTATGCACCAGACTGAAGTTTTAGGATTTGGAAGTCACATGTTTAGCAACAGCCAGAACTGGTGCTGTTACCCACACCTCTGCAGGTGTGTGAGGTGACAAGGCAGGTGAGACAGGGGCTTTTGAAACACTTGATTAAGAGCAAAAAAGGTTGAATCCAACAGCAGCTACACTGGAAACAGTGGCATGAAAGCAGCAATAGCCACTCCTGCTACGGGCTTGGTAGGAACAACATGAAACTGTCCTCTCTTCCCACACTGCAGACAAAGGCTTGCAAAGAACCTTTGGCACAGCGTTGCAAATTAAGCCTGTTAACAAGTATGTATCTGAGCTTTTGTGGCTAATTAAATGGAAAAAGATTTCCTTGGGAAGCAAAGAGCACAGAAATGCAAATGGAACGAACAGACAAATAAAGCTAATGCGCTGTTTCCACAAACATCAAAGAGTTTCCTAAGTGACATTTTGTACACTATTAAGATTTTGTGCTGGTTATATCAGAGTTTTACTGATGTTTTCTGCTCTGTTTTAGGTACAAAGTTGAACCTAAGGTAGTGTTGTAGTAGTATAGGCAGTACACACTACCTGTAATGAAGAGCAGGAAGTCAACAGACCTCATGGTAGCCAACACAGCTCAGCCATTTATCAGATCCCTGATAAAACAAGTACAAGTTTTTAACTAGGAGAAATATCTTGGGCTTTTCTACAGATCAAATTATTCCCTATTTGCAATAAAGCTTATTCTTACATGAATTTAATTGTTATTTTTTGCACCACTGGCACAACAATTATGTTAACTTCAGATTTGAAGTCTTTATTTGGCAACTTCTGGTTCGGATCTGAAAGAAAACAAATTCCTAAAGTGTGAGTGCCCATCCCAGGAAGTGTCCAAGGCCAGGCTGAATGGGGCTTGGAGCAACCTGATCGAGAGGAAGGTGTCCCCACCCATGGCAGCAGATCTTTAAGGTCCCTTCCAATCCAAACCATTCTGTGATTCTACAGAAAAGCTGCTGACATCATGTTGGTGCTACCTAGTCTTTAAAGAGTATTTTTTTAATGGTTAAACATTAAATAATGGAATTTTAAAGCTCCAGCTTCAAAGTTCTATTTAAAAGACACTGTGAGCTTTGAGAAGTTCTTATCAGTTTGTGCCATATTTGATCTCCATCCTGTACACAGGGAATGGACTAAAGTATTTTGGCCTACAATGAATTCTGCATACCACCACCCCTGCATGCTAATAACCAACTCTGACTGACAGTTCTTCAAATTAATGGCATTTTCACAACAGTAGCGAAGATGATCCAGCTTCAAAACAACATAAAAATTAACTGGCAGAAAGTTCAGGCTGCTGTAGGTGCCCCCAGGTGCCCCATAATGGCCAATATGGGCGTCCTTGCTTCTGCTGGTGTTTGAGTTCACTCGCCTGTCATTCCACAGACCATTCTGCAGCGCTGTTTTTGCCAAGATCTCTCTCTTTAGGGCTTTCCTTCCACAGCATCTCTTATTTACCATTTAATAAAGCCTCTGTAACATTTGACAACCAGAGGCCACGGGGAACTTTGCTGCTGCCACCAAAAATTTCTGCAGGAGCGTCACCTTTGACACAAAAGTAGAGAAGAAAGAGCAGAGCGAGACCCTTCTCAGCGCAGCCGGCCACCCCCAGCCGAGATAAGACAACAGCCCCATTACTGCTGACAGTGTAGGGCCTGAGCACGGGGAGAGCAGGAGTTTCACATCACCTCAGCTCTGCTGGGAGAGCCCAGCCTGCAGGGCTGGCATTCAGCATCCCCCTATTACCGTGGTCTGTGCGTTGACAAAGGACTCTAGACAATAATATTAGAAGGCTAAATATGATTTATTAACATGACTCTATAATTCAAAGGATTTGGGCTATTATCTGCCCAGTCTGGAGCATCCAAAGCTCCTGCTTCCAGCTCCGTCCAAGGAATGCCAGAATAGCTCACACAGTCAGAGACTTTTCACCTCATAGGTTGAAAGAAAGAAAACCCCCATTTCTTATATCAGGAGACAGGCAGAGAAACCATCTGTGTCCTTGAACACAGCTCAGAGATTTGTTTATAGAAACTTGTACAGAGTAAAAGACAGTAAAAGATGCTTTCCCATGGGAAGAATTTTTCTGCAGGCCTTAATGCAGAGAAACTTATGATATGTTCATGCAACATCCCCCCTTTCATCTGCATGGGAATTCTGGGAATTCTGCACGGAAATCACCTCATCCCCAATGAGCCCCAACTCGAGCACCTCTCCAGTGCCCAAGAGGATGGATCCCCCTCTGTAGCCCAGGTTCCACCTGTGGTTCCTGTTGGGTACGAACTGTTTGCCATTCCTCTTTTCCCCCAGCACGTGCCAGTCCATCCTGCTGGCAGCATCGATGGCAGCCACCACAGACAGGTCCTGACTCCGAGCTGAGCCCCTGCTGCAGTCGTTGGCTAACGCTGCCGGGGTCTGACCACGAACACCACAAGCAGCAAACACCAGGCAGTTCAGCCAGAAGTCAGGCTTTTCTTCCAGCCCTTTGGACACACGGGGGAGGACAGCTTGTACTGATTTTTTTTAACTTATTTTTTTTAGTTCATCACTTTTCCTAACTAATTCAGCCTTCAGAATTTCATAAGCAATTTTAGCTCTGCAAGGTCACTACTTCCTAAAGGGATTTTAATTTTTAAAATTTACGGATGGTTATTCAGTTCAGACCTGTGAGTTCATAAACAACGTTTGAGCTACATGGTTTATGGTTGTATTCTAAGACAAAAAAGGCCTGACTTCCTTTTTTTTCCATAGCTTCAAGTAGAATATACTTCCTTTCAGCTATACATTTCAGCCTTCCCAAAAGCATCTGAAAGGTAAGAGAGCTAATACAAGAAAGATTTTCCTCCCACAACTAAAGTAGCAAGTCTTTCTACCTGCTGCAAGATGTGTCATATTACAGTTTACAGATATTTTGAAAATATAACATCACACTCTCTCTTTTCCCTGACACCAGCAGGCACCTGGATTTGTGGTTTAATTGCAAGTGCTTTCAGTTAATGTCAGTGTGTAGGTGTGAGTGGGGATCAAGAGCTTTAGCACCAGAAGTTCACAGACAATCCTTATTCCAGTTACACTTCCCACCTCACCCATCTTTGTGGCATTTCAAAGAAATGCTGACCAGGAGACAAAGGATCCAAGAATGCATTAAAACATGCATTTACATTTACTGCACTTTTTACTGGTTTTATTATTTTTGGTGAACTTGTAATATCTTAATTAACTGGGAACACTTACGAAATTCTCCTTGGGTTCAATATGCCCTAGTGGGAATGTGGTTCCTCAGTTACTGCTCACCAGGGATGACATCCAACCAGCTGAGGCACCCCAAGAAGATCCAACCACGATGATTTACGGGCTTTAATGATAAACAATCTTTTACTTCTACTTTTCCTGACCAACTGCACCCAAGTTCTTACGTTTGGTGTCCACTGAGCAGAAATGTGTGCTCCTTTTGCCAGCAGGCCTTGCAGGGCTATCTCCTGTTTGGCATGGAGGCTGGTAACACAGAATTGGGTATTTTCAGTGTGAAACATGCTCATGTATGAGAATAACCTCTCTCAGCTCCACAAAGGATGTATCTTCTTAAAGAGTATTTAAAATAGGGCTTCCTCCCAAATAATTTTCATTTATTCTAATTTCCGTTGATCTCATATTCAAAATGATCGATCTACTCTCATCCTCAGCACTTACTCCAATCTCTCCCTCAAAAGCACATCAAAAATTCCACAGTTTTTAATTTTTTTTTCAGACATTTCCAAATCAATAATCTCCACAGCTTGAACAAGAATTAGTGATGTAACCTGTTTAATTTATCTGCTGGTACTTTTAAGAACTTGAATTTTTCCTGAAGAAATTCTCTGTTCCATAACTGTGGTACATTTTTTTTTTCTAATGGGGATTTAATACTCTTTATTTTTAACTGTATTTTATACACTTATTACTGTGTACGTTAAAAATACATGCAGAGCAGGATCCTGTCAGCAGTTTTTGCAGTGAGTCACCAGCTTCACAGCTGCTGTTCTGAAATAATATATTTAATCTCCATTTTTTGCCAGCTGTGTCCAAACAGACCACTGCTCCTGTGCTGAAATCCCTTCATTTTAATGAGTACTATGCACGTATTCCCATCAGGAGCAGACTGTAGAATTAAGTCTCAGTCTGGCTGCCTGTTGCACATGTTAGGCTCTCATGGAACTGTAGAGGTGAAAATTGAGAGAAGGTGAAAAAATTACATTGTTGACATCCTGGGCACAGCTATAGCACCTGAAAGTATGTGCAGAGTACTGGAAAAATATAATTAATTAATTTAATTTCAGGCTGGTGATGTCTTCTAAAATAGAGCATAGAATCACAGAATCAGAAAATCACAGAATGGTTTGGGTTGGAAGGGACTTCAAAGACCACCCAGCTCCACTGCCCGGCCATGGGCAGGGACACCTTCCAGTAGACCAGGCTGCTCAGAGCTCCATCCAACCTGGCCCTGGGCGCTTCCAGGAATGGGGCAGTCACAGCTTCTCTGGGAAACTTGTGCCAGGGCCTCAGCACCCCCACAGCAGAGAACTTTTCCAAACACCTAATCTTATTCTACTGTCACTTTGAATCCATCCTCCCTTGTTCTGTCCTTATGCCCTCTTGTCAAAAGTCCATTTCCTGCTCAACCACGAGCAAGGGGCTGTCCTGATCCCATCTCCACCAAACTCCTTCCCTTGCTCTGCAGGACAAGGGGCATGCACAGGCTCAGCTTCCTCCCTGCAGAGGATGAAATACATCCCACAATAAAAGCCAATGAGGCTGTGCAGCACAAGGCCAGCCCCGGGGTGGGTGACTGACGGAGGCAATCTGGAGACGCTGATGGCAAAGGCTTATCCACTCCACTAGGAATATTTACTCTGCATTTCATATCTGCCACACCAGCCTTGAAATCTGTTTGCTGAATGTCACTGTTTCACTCCATCAGCACCCAACACAATGATCAAACTCTCTCCAGTGGGGATGTGGTGTTTGCTCCGCCTTTCCTCCGCTGAGCACGGTTAATAAACTGGGAAACAACTCATGGCATCCTATCTATGAACATCCTATCTCTTTGCCTTTCTGAATTTTGAGTTTCAAAATTGGGCATAATTATTTTAATAAATCATTATTCGCTTGGAGGAGTGGTGCTTCCAACCAGCCTTAAATATTCCTTATTTCTCAGTTTCCTTCTAAGTCATCAGACTCCTTAGAAGCCATGTAAAGGAGACTGTTTCAATAGTTGCAACCTTAAAAACAGTACTCCCTTTTCATTTCGATGATTAATAAAAATGAATATTTAGACTCCTAAGCTAAACAGAACTGTCAAAATATCTGCTGCTCTTTAGGAAGTTACACGATACCAAGATTAAAAATAAAAGGAATTTAGAACATCAGTTATTGCTTTTTTATTTACAGTTTTCCTTCTTATTTACACTGAGTGCTTAGGGAAATATGGAATCAAAAATCAATTATTCTTGAATGTCTATTGAAAACAAGAGTGATGTGATCAAGAGGGCTGGGTTTTATTCACCCAAACTCAGTGTCACTCCTTCACATGTTGATTCAAAATAATGTTATTAACACCACGTGTCTCCCTTGTGCTGCCAATGCCATTTGGTTTTGATTTGGGATTTGGTAGCCACAAGCACATGTTTGTTGCCAACAGCCCCAACTCCACAGGGACTTTGGTAGGTGCTGGTGCCCATTCTGTATCTGAGTGCCAGGAGAAATGTGTGGGCTTCACTGCCCATCAACAGCTTTTCACTTTGTGCTTTCTTGAACTAGACAGCTTCGTGTTAATAAGCATCTGCAGGCAGATAAATGGGAATATATATATAATTGACTTTCCATGGAAAACACTTGATTTATCTCGGTCTGGCAAGCATATACAGACCACTGCGTGAATCTGGGCCAATCCAGGCAAAAAATGCTGGAGGCTTCAAGAGAGACTCCCAAGAGGATGTAGAGCTGCTTCAAAGCAGGGCCAGAAAGGCCCAGCACACAGGCTGGAGGCACTGGGCTCTCCTGCTCAGAGCAGACCAGGCCTGGGGCCACCAGGGCCCAGAACCAGCTGAACTGGCAGCAAAGGAGAGAGACGAGCCCAGCACCTCTCCCTCCACCCCCATGCACACAGAGCTATTCCAGCACACTCCTCCCCAGCACAGACACGTCCTAGAGAACATCCACCTCTTAACAAATGGAGGAAAAAATAGAAAAAGAAAAAATAAAGTCGCAAGTGCTCATAACAGCACAGGCTAGAACTAAGCCTTTTGGAGCCATTAATTATTCAAATAAAGCAATGATGCTTTCCTTTCCATTGTCTTCCCCATCAACACCCAAGGCTGGTATTTCTTAATGTTGGCTGTAAGAGCATTTAAAGGCTCTGAAGTCTCTGTCCCCAGCTCCTCCCCTGCTCTGGTGCACTGACTTGGCAGGTTCCTGCACCTCAGGAACCCCCTGTGAACCGAGGCACTTCGTGAATGCCAAAAGTTCGCTGTGCCAGTACCACTCCTGGGGAGAATCCTTGAAGAAAAAAGGTAAGGAAACCCCAGGAGCTGTGCTAATTGATTTTCCATATAAAAAAATAAGTCATTAAATAAGCAACTCAATGGCTTTACTTGCATGAAGTTAGTAGCTAAATGCTCAAAAGGAATTACACTTAAGTCCTGGTTAACTCTTAAATCTATATATGCGGCTTATGCTGAAAACTTTAACATATACTAGTAAGGAATAAACACAGCAAATGAAAATATTTATTTCCTGTATTCATGTGAAAAAAAAGCAAATTGAGCTATTTGTCTTAACAAAGCTACATGTTTCAGAATAAACAAAGCCAACTGCTTATGTTTTAGGTTTATTGGGGAAGGTATTTCAATAACAGACACTCTGCTTTTAAATACACTACACATGAAAAAATGTATTAAGTTAAATGTTGTCTACCAAAAAGGAGCTCAATGGCAGTCTGAGCCAGGGGTGTCTAATGTCCATGAGGTCTCTGGAGCACAGAGATATTTGCATTTACTCCCCCAGGCAAACCTCCAGCACTGGGGAGTCTTCACCAAAGCATTGCTTGATCAACTCACTGCAAACACAGTCACACTAAAACACTTTTCCCAACCCCTCCTTTCAGTCTTTTTCATCCCCATAATTTTCCAGACCCTCAATAACCATAATTCTAATTTTCTATTCCCTAAGCTTCCAAGACTCTCTTGGACAAACTACAAAGTTCCAAGCTACTAACCCCTTAGCTGAGCACAGTGTTTTCCTTCTAAAAGCCGTTCTTCTCCAGTTCTTTGGCTTGCCTCCAGTTACCAATCTGCATTTGCAATGCCACCTATCTCTGTTTGCAGCACCCTCTCCAGCCCCCAACCAGTCGCTTCCTGCAGCTCCAGCTCCAGCTCTCATCACTTCCAGCCTCAGCATCCATGACCAGCTTTCCCACATCACTTCCCCAGTAGTATTTTCTTTAACTCCAACGTTTTGTCTCTGCCAAGATCTAAGTAATGACTCCCTGGAACAAGCAACAGTTTTGCTCTTTGTTGTAGGATGTGGTAGCCAATGTTGTATGTAATTTTGGGAGTCAGTCTCGTAACTCTTACCAACAAGACAGGAGACGAACCACAGAAGCACAGCAGCTCACAAATATATATATATATATGTATAAAATACATATGTAATTTTAAGGAATAGCTCCAACCTCCCTGAGAGTCTCAACCTCCTGTCTGTGCAGCCACTGGGCAATATTGTGATGCCAGGGGGCAAGTACTGCTGATCTGAACTAAAACCTACCCCAGGTACAGCCCAGTGAGGGCCAGTTCTGTCCTCAGACACTGGGAAAATAACACCTTTTCACTTAAGAAGCAATAAAGGAACAAACAGAAGCAAAAATATGTGTATATAAATAATTCACATAAGTAACACTTGGCTGAGATCCCGTATTTCATCACCACTGAACTTCCACCACTACTGCTCCTGCACCATCACAATTTGTAAGACCAACATATTTCAAAACTGTAAAAGGCAGGCACAAAAAAATGAGGAGAAAAAGCAAAATGTTTCTTCATTCTAATATTAATAATGTTTCTAATAACTGTTTTCATTCTAAGTATCTTGAGATAGTAACTTTTATACAAAACTCATTAATTTTATGAATTTTAAATTAATGCAATAACTTCCAAATATCTATCTTTGCTAATTTCTACTGTATTACCAGTTCTTCATTACTTGAACACATTTTTTCATTGACTGCAACAGCAACAGGCTAGGATTATAAATTTTTAAAATACTGGGTATTGGATTTTGAAGAATTAAAACCAAATGGAGAATCTTGGGAATGCTGATGAGATTTTTGCTTGGGTACTTCCTACAGATGCTCTGTTCCAACAGTAGGCAGTGGGAGGCTTCTTTTCAATCCAAGCAAGTATTAAGGTGGAGTAAGATACAAAATGTCTGTCTTCAAAAATCAATGTAAATTCCTATAACGCCAAAAAAAAAAAAAAAAAAGAGGGGAACATGAAAACTCCAACTGTCTGTAGCTTGGGCTTGGTGCGCAAACATAACTGTGAGACTTACAGATGACCTAAAATAACGACAATAGTCCAAAGCCATAAGGTAATGGATACAGAAGGTATTAAGAAATAAATTGCATCTAAGCCCTAGAGGACTCCCCTGTGCTGTGAAATGTTTCCAGGACTGGCTTGGCAGCAGAGCTCCAACCATTCCCAGCCCAGGACAGCCTGGGATGCCAACAACCTGTGCTCAGTGCTCTCACAGAGGAGACCCTCAAGGGCACCTGGATGTCGATCCCAGAAGACTTCTGCTTATTGCAGGATTTCTCACAGCTTCACTGGCCTGCAGCGATTTGCACTGCACTCAATGCATTCATTAAGAACACTTATTTGGGCAGAATGTGAATTTCTGGTACCCACTGAGGTTCACCCACCATTGCTCTCAGCACTTTTCAAGGATGATGCTCTTAAGCAATCACTCTTAATTTGACAGGTAGGGTCCTTCTTGCATTTTCTAGTAAACACTGTGCTTCACACGTCTTCATATTCCTGGCAAAGAAGTGTGGCACAAACCTTGAATAGACCTTTCACTTTTTCAGTCTTTAGTGCAAAATTGGGGGAAATACATATTTTCTATGTGAAAACTTGTATTACAGCACCAATACTAAAGTAAAAATGGTGATAATACGTCAAGTTTAGTATGTCAACAATAAATCCAAGTTCTGTTCTCCTTTGAAATTCTGCAGTGCCTAATTGACTGGAATAGTAGAATAGGATCCATGAAGAGAAGCATAAAAAAATAGAGGTTTACATTACAGTTTAATTTATTACAAATTCTGTTTTATTTAACAGTCTATAAACTCAGGCAAAAATTCTACAACTTTGGTTCTGTACATTTTTTAAAATTAATTTCTAGAAAGATTGTGTTACATAGAAATTCTAATGAATTATTTTTTGGTTGAGCTCCTCCTCTGTTACCTATCTCAGATTTTCTGATCATTAGGTATTTCTCATGCATGTCGGACCTTTCATTTTTAATGCTCAGAATGATCAAGGAGCCTGATGTTTTGTCATTTATTTTAAATTAAGATGACCCTGAAAACTAGCTCAGTCAGTCATTTCTGTACAGCAGTCCCTTATCATTAAAGCAGCAACATTTTCCCAACCTCCATAATTAACCTTTTTGTACAAGCGAAAGCAATAGCAATCTATCCTTTGAAAGCCCTTCTGGGTCTATTTAGCACACTTCTCTCACAACTGAACAGAAATAAGCCAGCAAAGATTAAAAAAGGAAAAAAAAAAAAAAAAACAAATCCTGAACCACCCTGCTTAGAATAAAATTAGATACTTTGTTCTATATCAGTCATAAAAATATCGCAAATCAGAATTAAAATCTCATTTAACTTCTTCTTTTTTCCCCCAGGTCATAAATGTCCTGCTTTATTTTTCATCTCTATGCACTCATCAGTTCCTGGTAAAATGTGTATTACTCAATTGCTTTCAGCATAAGATTATTTCCCCCTTTATGCAATTGTTTGCTTCTACTCCCTATTCAAAAATCAATTTTTATTGATCCAGTCAGTGGCACATTGTTTCCCACAGAAAAGGAGAACTATGTCATACTAATTCATACAAAGAGGCAAGTTCCGTGGCTGCATCTGCCTTTCTTTTTCAGAAAGAATATCTTGGGTTTTTTGTTAGAAACAGGGAGAGGAGCTGACGATAAACACAGGCTAACTCCATGAAACTGGAGGCAACACTAAAGGAAAAATTACAGCAGGAGCACTTGGCCCTAGGTCACCAGGCCTTAAAGCAGAGGGCTGGTTCACCCCAAGAGCCTGGCTCTCAGGAGAGGGGCAGGACAGTGGTGCTGGCAGGGGCTGATGCATCACTTCAGAGCCCCTGGTGCCTGGGACCGCAGAGGTGCTCCCATGGAAAAGCGGAGATTGACGCGGGGCAGCCCGGAGCACGTCCAGGACACGCTCCAGCCTCGTCCCACACACTGCAATCTCGCTCGAATTACCAGGATAATTTTCAATCTTCCTCTTGGAAAACAAGCCACAAACACAGGAAATTATACCTACCACCTATATTTTAAAGTTAGTATTTGAAGACCTATCCATTTCTTATGGTTTGGCTGCGAGCCTCTATTTCTATTGCTGCAGGGAATGGAAATACCCAATGTATAAATTTGCCACAGTGGCAGAGATGAAACCTGTGTTTGCAGGAAGAAAAGGAATCAAGGTCTTGGCAGAAGTGTTTTTATTTGTTTGTTGTTTGCTGTTTTCATTTTTCTGGCAGCCACATGAATCAGTTGAAGAGTTTTGAATGCCAGAATAAATCTCAGCAGAGATACAGTGAGCAAAAGCAGGTGAAGTGAACAAAGCTGAAATTTAATCACATTTCTATTATAATCAAATACGCATTCACAGTTGTGTACAACATATTATACAAACACACAATGAGCTAAACTGTGATTTCAGCAGTGCAAATAGCAGAGAAAATGCATTGATCTCAGGAGAGTACTTGTGGCTTCTCACTGGTATAACCGAGAAGAATTCTGAACAACAAATGCTAATTATATACAATATCATATGGCAATCTGTACAGCCATCACTGAAACTCAGCTCTGATCACCCTGCCAGGAGGCTCATTGGTCTGAAACTTTGCTGCAGGAAGAAATATAACCCTCTGATTTTCATCAGGCAGCAAGTCAAATTTTGAGTCCCATTAAAATAAAAAACATCAATAAACATGTAACAAAATATCTGCATTTTAGTTTGTCTTCCCAATTCAGTTTGTGAATAAAGTATGATTTTGTAACATAAGGACTCACCAAAACCACGAAGAAAAATATCCTGCAAATTTATTTTTCCATTCTCAATTTTACATGATTTGCTTTTCTATTAGTGGAAGTATGCAATTAAAAACAAAGCCCATGTAATTAAATTAGGAGCTGATTTATTTCTAAGTTGTATTCCTCATATTCCTCCATGTTAGAAAGCCAGCAACAAAACTCAGCTGACATATAGAGATAATATCCTTAAGAAAAAACACCCATAAGAACACCCATTTAAAAAAATATAAGAATAAGTGGGCCAGTGAAGGCAGGCAATACACCCAGCTTTTGGGATTTTTCCTTTTCCTTTATCTGAGCTGTAATATGCATTTATTCCCAGTTTATCAAGTGCTTAACAGGCAAAAACAGCCCAAAAGATTAAGACAGAAGCATCCATCTATCTCCTGAGTCCCCAACTGGCCTTTAACTCACTTAGTAAAAGCGAGTGCCGTCTCATTTTCATCAACTCTAAATGCAGTCACTGTGCTTTCACTGATACTTGAACTCCTTCACAACCCAACAGGAAGAAGGGATGCCCTGGCCTGTGGAGACTCCTGCTCATTCCCATGGAAAACCTCTCCCTGTCCTGTTGGTGCACAGCTGGCACCCAGCTGAGCCCAGCAAACTTGGAAAACTGCTTTAAGCACGCTGGACTGGGGTTTTCAGGTTTAATTGAAATCTGAAAACCAATTCCAATATTCATAGTTCCAGATGTTATCCAAGACAAGTGTGGAAAACCATCCTGCAAACATTTTGATTCAACACCTACTGACTCTGATGAGCAGAGTCTCAGTAGCACCCCTAAGGTTGCTATGCAAAAGTGCCTCCTTCCCTAAATTCATTTTAACATCTTCCCAATGAACTCTTCCTCAAAATCATCTGCTTTGAATCCGAGGTTACAAGTGAACCATAGTACATGTGATAATTTGTTGCTCCTGACACCTTCCCTTTTTTCCTCACTTGAAAAATTGGTCATCTAAATACCGAAGAAAGTTTGTATTAACGTAAATCTACTCTACTTAAGCACTGGCTTGGACAACAAATTATTAAATCCTGACAAAAAGAATATTTATGAGATACAGAAGAGCCTTTTGACATAGAAAAATCAATTCTTTTTTTCCTTCAGAATTCTCGGAATCATCAAAAAGACAATATTTATAGAGAAAAAAATCCTAAGGCAATGACAAGCATGGTATTGTATATTTCTTAAGTCAGTGCAATAAAATAAACAAGAGAAGAAATCAACTCTAATGAAAGAGCCAATAATATGTCACAAGGACATGTTATTTTATACACTAGGGAAAAAAGGAAGAGTTCATGGCTCTGGAAGAGATGCTGGTACAGGCACAGAGAGTCACACCCACACACTCAGCTTCAAACCCACATTGTCATGGGGCACACAAAGCTGCTCTTATGGGATTTGTACCACCACGTTTTGGCACCAGCCATCAGCACAAATCCCTCCTTGGATGGTGAACGTATGTACAGAATGGCCTCAAATCTCTGTCATTAACAGCAAATCTCCCATAAAACCCACTGCCTCAGCAACAGCCACGTGCTGAGGTCCTGGGACAGGCACCTGCTGGTTCTGTGCCCATCCACAGCTTGGGAAATGGATGTCTACAGGGATTACTTGCTTTTCTAGGATGTCTTACACACAAAGCTGCACCCCAAGATTTGAGCACTTGACCTTTCTTGTACTACAAATGAACCCTTGCAGTTTTTTGAGAAACCCAGCCAAGCTCATCTTCCCATATTTTAGTTACCACAAGCTCTGAAACAGGAACAGTATTACTTTCCTTGTACTTATTTTTAAAGGTTAATTAATGTTCATACAACATCCTTCGACGACTAAATTCCATTATTATAGATTTGCTCATAGATCAGTGCACAAGACAGCAGATTGGCATTCTTTGCTTCAAACTGATGCACTACAGGAGTCACAGAGTATTGATGGTCATGGCTGAGATGCTGTAGAAGATGATGTTGAGAACTGCATATATTACCTTGCTAAAGTAAAGCTGACCCTTGCCAGCTCTATTGATCCTCCATTAAATTCACCCCTTAAAAATCAGAGGTGAAAAAACCACCTAGTTTCCTCACTTCTAATTCATTTTGCTCTTATTTCCTTTTGTCTAATATATAGTTTAATGATTTTAAAAGGTACCAGGTACCCAGATTATGGCCATTTTTCAAACTTATTGATTTATACTCAGGTGAAAATTTACATCCAACTTCTCTTTGGGAGATTTGGGCTTCTGCAAAATGCAGGACCACTCCCAAAATGGAAAGGGCAGAAGAGCAGCCCACTGCAAGCACTCACCTACCAGGAAAGGAAACAGCCCTTTTGGGAAATGACAAGATAAATATTAGATCGGGGAGCCTGTGACATTTGTAGTGTTTGAACTTGAAGGAAAAGAAAATTAATTTCTCCTGTTTCCACATGCCAGAGTGACTGACAGCATCTTGACTTTATTCCTAGATTTAGCACTTACCTTATTTCTAACCAGGGATAAGTAAGGAAAAAGAAACATAAAAGAAAACCCTGCCACATGTTTCTAGCACTTAGAAAAGGACAAAATCAAATCAGCCTTAAAGGCATATTAAAATTAGTTGCAATACTTAATTATTATTTAAAGAAAAGCTCTTGGAGATCTTCCAGTGACAGGCAGTAAATACCAGAGAACATTATTATTTTTACAGTACTTGAGTGCATTCATCTGCCATTGCCTTTCCTTTTAGCCAAGAAAAGCTCAGAGGAGCTCAGCTGACCTAAGTGTTCTGAATTTTCCTCTTATGCTCTGTGGTTCTGTTCAGGTCCATTATGTAATTGAAATGCTAGTTTTCATTGTTCAAACAAAACTGTACTTCTGAGATGCTGCTGATAGGAGATTATTTTAATTTCGTTTTGTGGTAGTTTGAATCCTGGTCAATCTTTTGTGTCCTTTCTGTTCAGTGCCAGCTGCTTTGTACCTCAGCTGGTAGTGAATTTTACATTCCAGGGTTATAGGAAGGGACTGTAGCAAAAAGCTCATCATCCTTTTGTACTGCAAAAGGAGCAGCATTGCAACTGAGACAAAAAGAGCACACTTTAAAGACAAGTTATCAGTTGATAGTGTGGCAGAAGATCCAATTTTTTTTAGACATGGACAAACCAAGCCCCTGGGAATGTGCAGTACTTTGCATAAGAGGGCAGTAAATAATTTGGCACTGATTTATTCTAGGCCAATTTAATGCAATAGTATTAATATAAAAAAATATTGCCACTGCATTCAGCAAGATTGACAGAATAACAGAAGTATACATGGTCTAAAAGCCATTCTGAAAATAATTAAGTTATAAAATTAAGACTAAAAGATAAGGAAGCATTCAAATTAGATTCCTTTTAACTCAATGTGGAGCTGGATGAAGGACAGCACCACAACATTGCAGCTGTAAGGGGTGTCAGAGGAAAGAAGAGTTTTTGGGTTTTTTTAGCTCTCTTTTCGAAAAAGATGGATTTTTATATCACACAGGCAAAGGTTTACAGTGATCCTATTGCTTGCAATTTCAAATATGCTCAAAGGAGAGTGTCACTAACTTCAGGAGCATCATTCTGGCCATGACATTACAAAAACACCTTGGGTACCTCCCCAGGCACCTCCCCAGGCAGAGTCCTTCTCACTCAGGTAGGACCTTCCTAAGGGGTACAGGTGCTCTGTGCCCCTCTGGGCCTTTAAAAACCTTCCCCCTGAGATCACTCACTGGTGCTATGTTCTAAACTGTTTTCAAACCCCAGCCATCATTCTTTGAATCAAAAACCCATACACACAGAAGAGGTCTGTGGAGAGAACAGTCTGTGAAATTTTGACCTTCTGATTTCCTCTTCAAAGGAAGACTTGGATGATGGCAACAAGTCCAAAATAAGCATTTGATTGATAATATCATGAAAGCCAGGTTTATGTTCTTTAAACACTTTGATGGAGCCACAAAACAATCCCCTTTGCCTCCTTTGACAGAATTTCATACAATACCTTGAAGAAATTCTGGTTTATCATAATTGTATGCAAAGAGGGGAAACACCCCATGAACACAATTAGATGTGTGATTTTGAGTCTATGATTAAACACTAAGATGTATCATCTGGAGTTTGTAAAATGCTGCCTTTCATACATCCCTGCTCTTACTCTTCAGATGTCAATACTTTCAAACATCATTCACACAAAGCTTGACAGTGAAGCAAACACAGGTCAGGGGAAGAAGCAAAAGGGCGTCTGTGGCCCTGGCAAATTCAAAGATGTTTCATGTCATCTGAACCAGCCATGACCCCTTTCCCTGCCCACTGTCCCAGGGTGAGAGGACAATCAGCTTCCTTGGGAAGACCATGTTGATCGGTTTACCAAACTCCTCCAAACACATGAGGGAGGAGAGTTTAAAAACACACTGTTTAGAAATCTCCTTTTCCCATCTAATTTGTTTTGCCTTAAGCCACTCTTGGTTTGGCAATGGGGTTTAACCACAGTGGCCTCTAAACTCCATAGATGGGAGAACAGCATTAGGATGTTGAGATGTTTTTATTGTCAAGCATGCTTGACAAGATGAAGGAAATGCCTAAAGAATAAAACCTCACCCTTCCCCCACATAGGATAAATGAGAACTGTCTTATTTAGGCTAAAAGCAAAATGCAGGGGACTGTTCCTTTTTTTTTTTTTTTTTCTGAGTTTGCTTTACTTTGCATTAGAAATTGTGCCTCTCCAGCACAGACTGTGGCTGGCAGGGTGGAGATCTGCACACTGCAGATACAGAAGCCTCCCAGATGTTCTGAGGGTGCAGCCACTCTTGGCATCACCCAGCAACCCTTCTAGGATCCATCCCATACTGAACCATATCTGAGATTCCACAGTGCAGGCACTTGAAAAAAAGGCAGCTTTCTTGAAAGTCTGTCTAAAAATGGTGAGAAAAAATGTTTTTCTGTTCTCTCATGAAATGCATCCTTTCCGTGGTGATTAACATAACCAGTCCTTTGCTCATGGGGAGCTGAGCTGGTCTGAGGGCACCAGCCTCTGATCATTTCTATTTCAGGAATCTGAAGAGGAGTGCATACATGAAAAACTTTACTGAAGCTGTGAACTCTGAAGCTATCAGGGAAAGAAGCCCTCAGTTTGCATCAGTGCAACCCTGCAGCTTCCTTGAGCTACCCCTAATTTACACACAGGGAATTGGAGGAAGAAGCGGAATTCACTCTGGGGGAGTTTAATAGTATATGAGATTTATTCTACACCACCACCAACACTCCACCCCACAAAACAGCACAAAACCCCACAAACTCAGCACCTTCTGCTCCTGCTTTCCAGACTAAGTCAGAGTTTGCATCTTTATTCAGGGCCTGGGAATAACAGTTAAATCAGAACTTTTATTTAGATTGATCCCACACAATGCAATGGCCCTAAAGCAAATCTCTTATGCTGGTCACAAAGAACTGACAGATTTTGTACCCGAATGTGACCCCCGCTGTTAAATATGATCATCACATTTCTATATGCAATTTTGTCATTCATATGCTAATATGCAGATGTACACATGGTGTGTCTGTTTTGATGGTAAAACAACAAACAATTCCATAATGGGGAAAAAATCCTATATTCACACAAAGTGGCCTGCAGAAAAGATGTAATTCTTCCTAGCACTGAGCCACTCACTCTTCTTCAGGAATGTTTTTAAAGGACTGGCATAATAATAATGAAATAAGAAATAAACATATTTATCATTTACTCCACAACAAGCCTGCAGATGTGGCAGCTTCTGATCTTCTTTCTAGTTACAACACATCACACAAATCTTCTTTCTTTAGCTGTTTTATTACAATTCTGAGTACAGTTGCCACACCACAGGATCCCATTTTCTCCCATTCCCCTCCAAATGCTGATGGCAAGGCTGTATTTTATAAACACTTCCCAATTATTTCCCTTGGGCTGGATGAGACACACACCAGTGAGCACTTAAAAGTTCAGCGTTTTCTCCAAGATCTGCAGCAAGTGCCTACACAAAAGCTCTCTCTGCAGGGCACAGGGTATTTGAAACATAGATTTCCTCAGCTCCCTGCAGGATCTCACAAATATATCTGACCAAGGAGCTCAGCTCTCCACAAGCTGACAAGGTTTACATGTGCCTGCGAGGTCCCCCAAGTGCCCCAGCTCTGGTGGCAGGTCACAAAAGGAAGAAACCCTCAACCCCCTAATTACAACCCTGGAGCATTTGTGTGCCTAAAGGCTCTGTATTCCTGGAATGTTCTAGTAACATCATCATCCAGTGCAATGAATAGTAACATCATGTTATGCTTGAATAGTCATTTCAATCTGCATGACCCCGTGTGTTCGCTTCACACCAGACAAGAAAAGCACACCTCGCACAGGTATTTCAGCTGTGCCACACCAGCTGAGCTTGGCAGGCCTTAAAACAAATCTGGATCTGGAAAAACACTGCATATCAAAGAAGAAAAAAAATGCTGACAACAGTCTTAATTTGCTCCACTAATTTACATTCTGGTTTTGCACTGCAAGGTGATTTGAGGAGCCAAAATTAAGTATTTTAACAAGCCATACTCTGAAAGTTAAATTGGTGAAATCCATTTTTTTGTTTCACAATTCAAGTACTCCAAGAGCAGCCACAGACACACCTCAGAGCTCAGTTTTCTTGATGCTCCATTCAGACATCTCTGATTAATTGAAGTAAGTGCTGAAACCCAGATATCAATACACGAAAATGTCTGGGAATGTAAGAAAATGTTTACAAACACCCAGTCCTGTACTCCCACTGTTCTGAAAGGTACCATGCATCTTGCAAAAATAAGTGATCTCCAACAAAAGAGACCTTTTTTCTTTTTTAGCAAAAATAAGACAAATCTTTGAAAAATACCACCAGACTGTAATGTGTATCCTTATCTCCAGAAAAATCATATGCCAGATGAAAAAGGGTGTCTATATGTGGACATCTCTGTTAGAGAGCCTGAGCTTGCTACAACAAAGAGATCAATGGTATCACTAAATCCCATTCTGGGACTCGTTTTTTGGGCTTTCAAATTATCCTGGAGCATTCAGTAGCCAGAGTTCAGAGCTTGCCTTTGATTCTTGCGGAAATAAGCAGCGATTGTACATTCAGAACAAGTACAGCATATGCACAAATTTATCTTCATTATCAGTCTCTTTTCAATGACTGCAACAGTTGAAACGTGCCAGATTTTGGGCTTATTTATGATACTCATGAGAGTGCAGATATGCAACTAAATATTCACATCTGCATCACTGAGACATCGCTAACTGCATTTCTTCAATTGTAAAATGGGAATAATAATAATGCTTAGCAGTCCACATTGCTCATTTAATGAAATAATTAACCAGAGACAATTTATGTTCCAATTTAGATACTCCTTGTAACTAGAGCAGAAATAAGAGACCTAAGTCATGGCATGGCATCTCTGAGGTGATTAAGTGCCACTGGCTCCTGCTGAGGCACAGTGCCACAACAGAGAGGCTCGCGATGCCTAAAGAGGCTGCCTGGAACAGAGGCCAGACAGAGTTAAAGGAATAAAGTAGGTATTTATTAAAAGGCCTTCAAAGGATACACCTCGGGCAGAACAAGAGCCTGGCCAGGGCTACACCCAAGATGGACCCAAGATGGATACAAGATGGATGGCCAGTCACGAGTTTTCACGCTTTTATAAGTTTTGGGCCATTTCCATATTGGGGTTAATTGTCCAATTACAGCTTCAGGCTATAAAGTCCCATCCTCCCAGATTGCTCTCCTCAGCTCACTGCTGTTTGCACTTTTTGGGCCCAAAGCTGCAATGGAGTCCTTGATTCTCAGGCAGGGAAAGGATTGTTTTGTCTGACTAAGCTGTGAAGAGAGCTCACTAACACTTCATATGTAATTCAGAGTCACACACTAAGGCAGTACAGAATCTGAAAAATATGAAAGCTAAAACTTAAGGCAGCAGGTTGTGACTCTGAATCTGAGAAGAAAAAAGAAAAAAAAAAGCAAGGCTACTTGAGCACAGAAGCTTTTTCATCTTTGTGAACATTTCAATGTGTTAAATCAGCAGAGGCTAAAATTATTGACTGGTCGACCTTTATGCAGATTAGAAAATTTCATGCAGACTCAACTCATTAGGCTACAAAGCTCAGCTGGAACAAGTTATTGGACACAGGAATGTTTCATATTAATCAAAAAATTATCTGTAATCAGTTATATTTCTAAAAGTCTTCAGGGAGTTACACACCTCTACAGAGCTGTGGCTGGCCCATCACTGAAGTGTCCAAGTCCATGTTGGAAGGGGTTTGGAGCAACCTGTGACAGTGGAAGGTGTCCCCATCCACAGCAGGGGATTGAAACTAAAGCATCTTTAAGGTCCCTTCCAACCCAAACCATTCTATGGCTCTATGAAATATGGCTTTTGTCTTGAGAGGCTTTGGTTGGTTGGTTTTAATGTTTAGTTTGGCAATGAGAGTCAGCAGCAGGAGAGGCTGCAGAGCCCTCGAGGGTCCCACACAAGGAGAGCACTGACCCTCATGGCAACCTATGGAAACACAGCATTTACTGGATAAAGGTCACTGCTCAATGTCACCTCAGCTTTGGCTTCCAAAATCTCCAGGGCACACATTAAAGGATGTGTCCATGCACATTTTCTTTACCCTAACCCTCAGCAAAGCACTTTGCCAAGGCTAACCTGGAAGTCATCACCTAACACTTTCTGCTTCTGATTCTTTGTGAGCCGTTTACAGCCACGAGCGTTAACACAGGAGTTTAGGGATATTTCAGGAGCCATTAGCACAACACTCTTGTAAGGATCCTCAAATACTAGAGTTCAAAAATGGCCTTTTTCAATTGTAAGGTCAGAACAAACATGCAATCAAATTGCTAAATCTGTCATGCACAGGAGCTACACATCTGTGTTCCTATGGAAACTGCTTTGGTTATGCTTGGGGTTGATATTTATTCATTTTTCTATTGTTTTACTAGTTCTCAAAACTCACCTGTTCATCTAAAATTTTCAACTTCAGAGGCTAAGCTCAGTTCTGGGAACAATTTCTTGAAGCAGACAATAAAACATGGATTTTCATTCATGAATATGGAATGCACAGTGGTTTGGTTGGGATTAGTGTTTGTCTAAATCTGAGAAGAAACAGAATGCCTAAAGTTGGTGATTTATAAAATCTTGCCTGAGTCTTGTCCTCACACGTCTCGTCTGCACCTTCAAAAAGGACATTGTGCTACTTCAGCCATTAATTTACACAGCCTTTACTTCTCTTATTTTTATTGCAAGCTGACTGGTCAGCCAGGATTTTTCCTCCTGATGTACCCATCTTGTCTGATTTTCCTTGCTACATTTACAGAAAAGTCTGTAGACATGTCATGCTTCACAAAGCTTTTTCATACGTGAAGGAATTCATATTAGTGTAGCTTTAGAAGACTGAACAAATAGCTAAATCCAGAAACTGACCCAAAGGTGCTGTCAAAAACTTAAATTCTGAAATTCTTTATTCTTCTAGATGAACATACCAATTTAATGATAAGTGGCATTCTTCTGAACTTCCATACTGCCTAAAAGAAAATAAAAACTGTTTGTAGGAGATCAGAGGTCCAAATGAGGAAACAGTCATTTCAACGGGTGCAGTCAGGCCATCACTTATTAAATAGCACAATTTTACACCATCAGTTTTGATTATCAGAGAAGTACTTCTGATATTTGGATTACCAAGAAGCATTCATTAAATATTTTAATATTTTCCAATGACTACATTAGTAATAGATTAGATAGCCATGTCTAAACAAGGAAACAAACACTTTGAAATTGATAAATTCTGTAATTAGACATTAGTTATGAGATAAATGAGTTTCCAACTTTTTAACTTAAAATAAGAAGAAAGCAAGAAGTCAAAATAAGGTTGCTGTTATTCCAGACTATAAATACTATATACTACATGCAGACTAGTCCAGAAGAACATAAAGTTGATATTTCTTAACCTCTACAGGCTTTCAGAGAAATTTATAAAAATTTGCCCCTCTCATTAGCATTCTTGCTCTGGAAGGAATGATATAATTTACAGACATTATCCCACATTCCTGTCCCATCCCAGAGAAGCATTTCCTTCTCCAAAACATTTGTGGTCCTTAAGCAGCCCCTGCAACTGAGCAGAACTGCCACCCATCAGCTTCTGGGTATTTGATTTGTCGACCCTGCCAAGCCCTCTTTAGGAACTGTTTGTGTTCACTCTCTAATTTCTCTTTTCATTTCCCCCCACTTTAACCCTCAAGTTAATTACTACCTCTGGTCCAATGAGAAAGTTGGAGACACCCTTAAAGTCCAAGTGCAACAGGATAAACACTGCAGTACAGCCTTTATTAAAGATCCAGGCACACCACGTACTCTGCATCACATTCGGAGCATTGACAAGTGAAACTCAAGGCTCCCTGTGCCTGAGGGTCAACACCACTTCTGACAAGCCCAGGTTGAAGCTGCATTGCTGAAGCTGAACTTTTCCTGCCAGTCTTTTCATTCTTTTCCAGCTGTTTTTCTGTTGGCAAGGCTCAGTGGCTTTTGTAAAATATCCTGCAAGGATCAATGTCACTGTGCAAAGAAAAACCTGTCTTTCTCCACCTTACCAAGCCACTCATCATATCCACCTTAACCAGCTTTGCAACCCAAAAGTTGGGTTGCAGTGAAAACCCACCTCTGAGGCTGACATGATGATGCCACCACTGTATTAGCAGCTACCCTGTGTGTCTTGTAGCAATAAGGTTAGAAACACTGTCACAGGCAAAACAGCTTTTCTAAAGAAAGGCTTTTTGTACTCTGAAAATTCTCTTTGCAAATTTACATTGTGGCTCTTTCTTGAACTTTTGATATTTTGTGCTATACAACAATAATGTCTTGCTCAGACACCATAGCTTTCACAAATCTTTCTCAAATAGACCACGATTTAGGCTAACTGTATATATGTGTGTATCTGGCCTCAGTTATGGAACTGTCTCTTCAAGGAAGTCCATTATTTTGGTGCAATTTTAGGCAAGTTTTAAAGGCTTCTTTCATAGCTCTTGCATTTTGCAGTGCCTGACTATTGTACCTTCTATTTTTTAAATACCTAACAGGGGAGGTGATTCAAAATCTTCCAAGACTATAATATTACTTGGACACTCCTGTTTTCCCCCTGTAAGTTGGGACAGACCTTCAAAGGTCCTGGACCAAATCCCTTGCTCAAAGCAGAATTAAATTCAGAGTTAAATCTGTTTGCCTTGGAGGAGGACAGGTTTGCTGCTGGACATTGCCAAGGATGGAAATATCACAGCTCCTCTGGGCACCAGTACTACCACTGAAGATTCTCACATGGTGAAATCTTTTTTTCTAGTTGGAATTTCCCTTGCTGCAAGTCATGACCACTTCCTAATGTCACCAAAACCAGAGAAAGTCTCCTCCCAAACACAGGTGGAAACATTATTCCTGTCTATCCAGCTCCTCACTGCCCAGCGGCAGCGTTCAAACCACTGAACTTCATTTTTCATTTAAACATACACATCACATTTTGGGGGCTTGATTAACAGTTTTATTGTCCTTTGTTGGTGTTTTGGGTTTTTGTTTGTTTGTTTGTTTGTTTGTTTTTCATGAGACCAGGTTACCAAACATCATGGTGATGATGCTTTGAGACAAACCATCTCCACTTTTCTGCTATCTTTGAGGCAGACTGGGAAAGCCCTTAGTTCAATTATCTTTTATCTTTTTTAATGAGCATTTTACTAATTATTACACTGATGATTCAGAACTTTTAAGATAATTTGAGGAGTGTTGACAAGCAGTGGTAGAGTGACTGTTATTACTGCCAACATAAAGTAAGAACAGACTCTGCAGGATTCCTAGGCCACAGTGCCAGCAGTTGGTTCCACAAGGCATTGGGATTTTGTCATCAAACACCAAAACATCATCTGACACTGCAGGTACCTTTTGAAACAGAACAGACAGACAGCCTAAATCTGCTGGCCTGGCAGTAGTAAGAACCTGGACCAGGATTTTTAAAACCAGAACCCATCCACCCCACCCCACCCCACAAACCCAAATAATGCACAACTCTTGCCTGACTTTGCAGGAAGTGCAGAGAACTTTGCAATATTGATGATTAATCTAATCAATTATTCTGGTACCTATGCATGAATTTATATGCTAAGCCTTAGAGTAGATTTCCAAAAATTCATGTTCCAGATCGAGTGATCCAGGTTACTTGTATGAAAAGTCAGCTGGCTTGGGGTGTAAAGACAGAGAACTGTGATGTCTAGGGGAGAAAAGAGAAGAAAAAAAAGGTTGAAATGTAAAACTTCATGAGCTGTACCGTAGAACAGCAGAAGAATAACTTTGTAAATAGCATAAAAGTTAACAATGGCTCTGAAATCCCTTTGACAGGAAAACAGAAGCACAAGCAACATTAAAAATACGTGTTGATATGCTCAAAGCAACATAACAACTTTCCAGAGTAACATACATATGGATATGTGTTTCCTTAGGATTTAAAATTAACTACTTGATAGATTGAGGGGAATAACAATCTGTCATAAAGAGATCTTTTAAATAAGGCACATATGCACCATAATAATTTAATTGTACATCACTGTATTTTAGAAACACATCTGACCTTCTGCACACTAAGAATTTATTGATTTTCAATAATTCTTAATGCTCAGCAGGATCCTTGATTCTTGGAGCAAGCCAACAGCAAGTGTTTGTAAATATGTCTCTTAAATTATAAGTGCCTTAACAAAAGGTGTCTCAGCTCTTTTCTAGAGAATTTATCTTTTGAAAATTTAGCAAAGTTACGTGTGCATCTGTCAATGTCATGCTCCATCCTTGTGATTAGAGTTTTATGAAAATAGCAGCCAGGCAGCCACCCAATTTCTTCCCTAAGAATGGAGGCAGAGGGTGGAGCTGCATGGAGCAGAGGGGGTGGAATGTGTGGAGCTGGCTGAGGTGTCTCTGGGTAAGGATCAACCTCAGGTACAGGAACGGAGGCAACCAGCCAGGAACAATGCACAAGTGATCCCTCCTTGACTTGCTGCCTGTTAGCACAGAGGGCTTCATGAGTGAAGTGGTGACTGGTGGCCATTGTGGCCACAGCAATCACAAAAGAATGGAGTTTAAAACCTAGTGACAGGAGGGAAAGCACAAATGAAACTTGGGCATGAGGAGAGCTGATTTCAGGCTGCTCAGGGAATGAGCAAAGGAAAACACTTCTGCTGGGGTCCATCAGCGTTGGTTGCTTTGTAGCAACACCTCCCAACAGCACAGGCAATTCCAAAATTCAGAAGACAAGCAGACAAGGCAGGATTTAAATCCTCCAGCTGGCTTGGCTGACCAGGGATGACTTTCCGGAGCTAAGGCAAAAAAAAAAGGAAGGGTAGAACCAGGGAAAGCAAGGTCAGGTGACATGGGAGGAATACAGAGATGCTGCTCGCCACTGTAAGAAGAAAATTTGTGCAACCAGAGATGAATTATAGTTGAAGTTGGCCAGAACTACGGGGAACAATGAGATTATTTAAATGCATTGATAGCAAAAGGCAGTGTAGAAATAACATTGACTGTGGGAATGGTAAATTCCCAGTCAACCCTGAACTTGTGTGGGATCTGCTGCTCCAGCTGAATCCCTGTGAGTCTATGCGGCCTGATGGGATTCAGCTGAGAACACATAAAGAGCTGGCTGATCACCACAAGGCCTCTCTCAATGATTTTTGAACAGTCTTGGGAATCTGGAGAGGTCCCTGTTGAGCTGGCAAACATTGTCCCCATTTTCAAGAAGGAAGCCCCTGGAAACTACAGGCCCTCCAGTCTCACTTCAGTGCCAGCAGGGGGGCCCTGCAGAGAGGCCTGGACAAATCAGAGGGCTGGCAAACAGCAGCTTTACAGAGACACCTCGAGTCCTGGGGATGGTTTTGGGCACCACAAACATAATAAGGAAATTAAGCCATTAGAGAGTGTCCAAAGGAGGGTTACAAGGATGGTCATGGCTCCAAGGCTGCCAGAGTTCAAGGAGCATTTGGACAATGCTCTCAGGCACGTGCTGTGATTCTTGGAGCTGTCCCATGATAGACCAAGAAGAGTTGGACTTTGGTGATCCTTAGGGTCCCTACCAACAAAGGATATTCTGTGATTCTATTCTATGATTCTAAATTATTTTCCTTATATCATTTTAGGATCAAGAAGTGGCTTAAACACACACGTTATCATGATGAAGCAGTGATGTAATCAATAAATTAAATAAAATCAGCCCCAGGCATGGGTTTTTGAATTCTACTGAAATACTCCTCGGTCCTCGGGCTGGGCATCCCATTGCCATGTGCATGGCCAAGGGAAAATGACATCTCAAAATGTTCTCCTTTTTGTCCTTGACAGAAATGATAGGGCTACAGGAGATGTGTATCAGCAGGATCAGCTCCTGCCTTCAGGTTCTAGGGTTTACGATAACAGGGAGGAGGTTTCTTAAAGATCAAGATGTCAAAATACTCCTCTTGCTTTTCTTATTTTGCTTATACTGTTCCTTTGATTGCTTTTGTCAATCTATTGTTTGTCTTCCCCTTGGTTTGAGTCACCTCTCATCATGAATCCCCTTGTATTTGTGTCTTCTAAAGAGAGTATTGTGCACCAGAGGGAACATCTCTTCAGAAAAAAATGTTGGATTTAAAGCCTGCCTATTTTGATTTTTGAATAACGCTCAGATCTTGCTTTACGCATTCTCTTTGAACAGTTACATTGTTTTGTTCATTTGATTTCTTATTATCATTTAAATCTCCAGGTATTTAAAGGTACCTAGAAGTCTTTTTCTGTAATCATGCATTCAGAGTGGTGAGCAAACACTCCATGGTGAACATCACAGTTCATTTTCCCAACCAAAATGAAAAGAAATGTCAGGACTGGGTTGAAAACCAAAGAACAGGTACATGCTTTAACATATAATTTCCCAGTGGACCACAGCACATGCTGATGTCTCACCAGTAAACACATCCTGGCAGACACTTTTTCTTCATCAGTAAAATATCACATTTTTCCACCAATTAAGAATATTGCTATGCACTTCTTTTTTAAATGCTATTTGTCTACTGGACAAAGCATGAACATTCTGGCACTGAAAAAACATAACTCTCAAAAAACTGTAACAACACTACTGATTTTTTTTCCTCTTTCTTGCCTTAATAGCAGCATAAATTATTCTTCAGCAAATAACATCAATTAGCAACAGAAGATGTGCTTCTGTAAAAGGACATTATCTCCCCTTGGCTAATATGACCTTTTTAAAACCAAGGTAAAACTTTTAATTAAAATCTAAGTTGCTCCTAGGACTCCTTAACACTAGGAATTTTTCATTTAATTGAGGTAATTATGAAGTACCAAACATGCCAGATTGAAAAGTAGTTTATACATATCACATATTGATTCATATAGGCTACATAAATTTGTATAACAAGCAGATTGATGTAAACATATTTTATTTAAAAGTGAGACGTTAAATCTATGTCCATTTGCTTTGCTGCATATTGGTTTATGAATAAAATATGTTGTTGCATGGCTGTTTTATTTGCTTGTATATAAAACAGGGGTTCATTTATGACAAATTGATTAATGCATATAATAAGTTGACTTGCAGTTGCAGAATATTAAATGTGGCAGGACTGCTTCTGGTTTTGTAAGTCATTAATTTTTTGATAGCCATACTAGAAGGATTTAAAACACGTGAAAGTCTATTTGCCTTTCTTTAATTCAAGTAACAGCCATTAGAGTTGATAGGACTTCTGTATGTAGCTGGAGTCTGAAAAAATATTCTTAGACTTATATGAATTAAAGGGAGAATAAATAGAATTGGAATCATACATGAGATTTTGGAGTAGTTTGACAGCCAAATGTGGAAAAAATATTCAACTTTATAAGATATATATATAAATATATATGTTAGATAACATTTCCAGAACAGGTAAGTGTTGTACATCTTATCCAGGTATTCCATCTTAATATTAGGCACAAATGTTGTGGTTGGCCTAATTACGCACCTTTTAAGCAGACTTTGACTCTCATGTCATTCTCCTCAAGCTCAGGGCACAGACTGATGAGGGGGAAGGGAACAAGAGGAAGGCTTCTCCTCCCTGCCACACGTGGTCAAACAGCAGAGAGCACAGCAGCTCCCAGCCACCTCGCAGGTACAGCTGATCACAGAAATATTGCCTTTGTAAGCCATTTGCACCACAGCCTGCTTGCTCTGGCTGTGGTAGAGCTGCTCACGCCCAGTGTGGAAAAGAACAACACAAAGAACACAAATAATGTGTTTAATTTATGAGCCCAGGAGCAGAGTCCCAGCCAGTGAGGCAATTCCAGTGCTGGCAGTGGAGCCGAGGTCCATCAGAGCTCCATCTGCTGACACGGACAGCAAGCTCAGCCAAAGCTCATCCAGAATTATCACATCCATAATTTCCACAGATCTTTCAATTCTGTCAAAACTCTGAGCTAGTGACAAATCACAAACAAGGGAGTAAGACCAAGTTTTTCAATGGGAGATGACCAGAGCAGAATTAAAAGGAGGCAGGAAAATGGGGAAGAGGCACTCCCCAAAAAACAAGTGAATATTTTCTCTTTGACAGGCTTTTCCATGGATTTCAACATGGGAAGAGAAAATATTATTTATACGTATGTTTATTATATATTTTAATAAGGTGAACACAAGATTACAAAGAAGATTTACAATTACATACATTAAAAATATGATGACCAGAGAGCGCTGTTTCAAGTGTCAGAACATTTCACGTTAGAACTAATGGCAGGTTTGAAAATACAGCACCTGACTAATTAATACCCATTTAATCTTTTCAAATGTTACACTTACTTTTAAATAAAAATGTATTTGCTGAAACACAAGAGCTCTACTGATTCCAGTGCACTCCTAACCAGAACAAATGTATCTACCCTGAAGCCCAAATATTTCAGCCAAAAAATCAATGCATTTTAACACAAGCCAATAAAATTACATCTGAGGCAAACTATTCTTATTATAACCAATACATTTCCCCTGCAATGTATGTAACTCTACTGAAACCAAGCTGGAGTCATTGAAACTGACTTAAAACTGGTTAAAAGGTTAAAGAGGGGGAAAACACACACAAAGAAAAATCTACTAGTGCTCCAAACCTTACTGCGTTTCAGAAAACTTGGAATATTTCTATTTTCTTTATCATATCTCTAACCTCATTCATCTTGAACCATTTAATGCACTGTCAACAACTCCATGTCCCTGCCCAAATGATACTTTAGATTGTAGCAATCTCATTTTAATCGGGCAACACACATCCTTAACAATACAGAAAGCAGGATGGTGCAGAGTGTGTCATGCTGCTACTTTTTTTTCATGTTTTTCTAATTTCTCTGTTTATGCGCCTGTGGATTTTAGAAATTTCATTAAAAACAATCCTCCAATTCTTATCTCTGTTGCCTGGATGCCATGTTATGGGATTTCCTGTGATGGGGCAAGGAAAACACCGAGCCCAGTGGGAAACAACACCTCGACAAGCAGAGCAGGCAGATGATGTTGGCACCTCCCTCCCAATGCAGCAGTGCTGACTAAAACCAGCCTGAACCTGTCTCCACTGCCTGGCCACTTTGTGCCTCATTTGGATTTTAAACTATGCCTGAGAACACAATATGCCACTTTAGCATCATAGAAAACATGAGAATTTTTTTTTTCTTTTTAGAGGGTTTTTTGAAAAACCTGACCTTTATATTTTTTGTGTTTTCTCCTCCAAAAATTATCCAAGATATAAAAACTTGACTACTAACATCATCTATAACATTAGACCTAGCTCTATGGTGCCTGATTAGATCATCCTGGTTTGAACTGAAACTTCCTGAAACAATGTGTACTCCCTCTAGTGTCCACAAAAATCCACTCCAAATGGTGACTAAAATGCATGAAACCCGTTTTAAAATAAATGCAGATGAAAATTAATACATCTTGAGAATTTGTAGTCACTGAATTAAATCTCACCCATTCACTTTTCAAACAGGAGTTGAAAATTGATAAAGAGTTAAGGTTGACTACAGATCTCGTGTGGAAAAGACACAGAACTGGGAGGAGAGGAGTGTTTCACTGTCAGGCCAAAAAAAGTATCTGCTAAATTTCTCTTTGGTCACAAATCAGTGTGTTTACCCTGATACACCAGTTAAGTAATTTGCCTCTGAGAAAACCACTAACACTATAAATTCACAATTGGATTAAAATCAATTATTTAAATCAAAGTTTTCTGCCTGTTGGTTTAAATCAGAGTTAAATCACTTTGATTTATATCAATTCACCTTATTGAACCCTTTAATCTTTCAGTCGATGACAAAGCTGCCATTGACTTGGGGTGGATGGTTCAGGAGGATTCCCTTAGGCTGCACAAACCAAACTCCCGCCTGGTCTGCCAGAATCACGTTCAGACAATTATCAGCCCCATCTGATAAATTACTTTTATAGACTGACACAGACAATATCAGGAATTACAGCAGCTCGTGCTGTAACGCTCAAGTAACGAGCAGGCAGAATCCTTGCCCGTGTCAGCCCCTGCATGTTTATTTTTCCACAAGCCCTGCTTCAAAGCTAACTTGTTTTTTCCTTGGCCTGGAAACCCGGATCCAGCCCCATGTAAATCACTCTGGTTGAACCAGTGCAGGACTCTGTTTCCATCAGATCAGGCCCCATCTGCCCACTCATGGAATACTGGTGGGTCAAGGTCTAGAAGTTTCCTGCATTTGATTTGTTTATTTCTGGGGTGTAATTAAAAATGCAGCACTTTTTATTAAAAGCTGGATGATGTTGTACTGTCATTGCAGTGGAAGAGAAAGATCCTGCATCCATTATTCACAGCTCTCTCTGAACTCATGGCTGGATTTTGCCAACATATTAATTTTCATTATTTTTTTTTCAGAGGAAAAAGAAAAGATCTTTGAAAGAGAATCAAAGCAGTGAGCACACACAACATGCACACACGCAAATCCAAATCTGAAAATGTTTTCGGCTAGAAAAAGGGCTGCAAATAAAAACAGAAAGGCAATTTAAACAATCAAATTAAATAATCCAATTAAAACAAACTAATTCATATATTCCCATGGGTGTCTTGATGAGCTCTAAATGGAGGCCTGAGCTAACTGAAATAGTACCATTAATTTAACAAAACAAAATTATTCTTGCCCCCCCCCCACCTTCCCCAAAATGGTTGTTTTGCTAGAAATCCCATCTTTATATATCTGAACTATTCCATTTTTAATAGCCATTTCTGGGCATCCAAAGGGCTTTTGTGAGGTGTTACATTTTTCTGGGAACTGCATGTAGTTCTGATTAACACTGGTAAAATAAAATCAGAGTCTACCACCCATAATGAGGCAATTATCTTGCAAGCTAAAAATAAAAATGAAAAATCCAATTAAATTACTTCATTCTCACTAATACTGACCAGTTGTTTTTCCCAGCACTTTTGTCTCAGAAAACATGCACAAGTGATCATGTAATTTGCACCCAGAAACATGCACTTATGCTGCTGTGTATATATATATTTGGAATCTAATTTCACACTTTATGCATAGACATTTAAGAAAAATTGAGCTCTATTTCAATAAATATTGGGTTTTTACATTTTTTTTTACCTCTTCTGGGTAGCATCAGCAACAACAGCATTACCATATGGCCAAGGTGGTCAAGGAATCAGTAGCTTATTGCCCATGGTGGTCACACCAAACTGCAGATGAATTATACAACTTGTCTTTATAGGCCACATTATGGTGACCACACTGGCACTGTCCCCATGGCTACACCTCGATTAATTTCTGAATTATGTGCAGAACTTCAGCATAAGCAGCTGCTGGGCAGGAATGCAGTGTAAACACAGTACCCTGCTTAACTGGGATATCCTACTGAATTATCCTTTATTGTACCACCAGGATGATATTAATAGTGATACTTTCAATAAGCTCCATTTTTGAAAGTGAACTAGAAATCACCACAGTGGTAAAGCACTTAGAAGTTATTGGTATACCACTGAAGAAATACAAACACAGTAATTAGATGTATTTTTTTAAAGGAAGACTTTTTTTTTCACCCCATATGATTTACTACACTCACAGTTTTTACATCTTAAGGTATTGCCTGAACAAAACAAAGGTTGTGCTTACTTGGCAAGGAAATTCTAAATTGCTGATGCCAAGCACAGCACACTAAAGACAAAGCTAATATGATTTTAAAGAGTATAGTGGGAAATAAACAGCTAAAAACAAAGAGAACAGCGTGGGATGGGAGAGGTTCATCAACCAGTTCCAAAGGCAGGCTGGTCCAGGAGCAACTGAAAACAGCAAATAAGGAATGGGGGGTCTGAACACAGATTTCCACCATAAAATCAAGGGTGCTGCGTTAGAAAGGGATCCTTTTCAGAGCTGCTTTAAAACATCTGTCAAGAAGCTGTGAAGATAAGGCTCACACAGGACATACCAAAACCACCTCAGAAACTTCTGCTGCACCAAAAGCATAAAAAGGGCAGAGAAAACAGGGGCATGCAGAGGTAAAAGAAAACAAGAAAACAAGGACAAAGTTCATCTGGTGGATGCACTCCTTGTCTCCCAGCAGGTTTTGCTCTGCATCTGTGCAGAATCAGATACATGGATTTGGGCCAAGGAACACAGTTATGACTTTATTGAACAATCTTTATTGGAGAAGAGGGGTTGCTAAACTTCCACTTAGAGCTTTTTTCAAAATGTATTTTAGTAAAAAGGCTGAAGCTCCAGGGATGGTTATTCCAGGATAAATGCAAGAGCTTTACAGAATGAAACTGCTAATGTAGAAAAAGGAAGGAAAAAGAAAATACTCTTAAGAAATTAAGGTCATCTCCCACCTTTCATTCATACTTTTTTCACTAAAACTACTCATCTCACCCTAATATTTTTTGATTCAATATTTAAGGACTCCTCTGGCCACTTTACCCACTACAAGCTGAGTCAGACTTCCTATTCTTCCCTGTTAACACACTAAGAGAAACCTGCCTTTTTTTTTTTAAACACCTACTCAAATGCTTTTCCAGTCTGTTCACCTTTGGACTCCCCTTCATGACCATTTAAGAGGTGACATTTTAAGTCTGGCAGTTCCTCACTGCCAGACACAGAGTGGGTGTCTTGATCTCATCTGAAGACAAATTTTTATTTTCCTGCACGCTCTCTTCCTGAAAGCATCATTTTTCCTACACCAGATAACCCCCAAATCAACACACACCCAATATACAGCTCACACTCTTTTGGTAACTGATCCTACTTAGGAAGGAATTCAATTTTGCAGGTTCAAGAAAAATCAGCTTGCAAAGGCAAATTAAGTGAAAAACGTATTATACTTGAGAATGCAATTGTTAAGCAACCCCCTCATTTATAAGATTATTCACTGAATAATGACTTTGGCAATATCTTGTGAAGATGATTTTAACGTGTCTATTAGCTGCCAGTCCTGAACCTTTTCCCTCACCCCACTCCCTAACAGGCAAGGGCTGCAGCAGCAGATTTGTCTTTAGTTTCTGTTAGTCCTGGCTTAGCATGCAAGGGGAAGAGGAAGCAATTCTTCATCTGCTGTGTCTAACTAAGAACAAAGGAAATAATACAAGTGAGGCACAGGCGAGCGAGCTCTAGAGCCCCAGCACCCTGCCTGTGCTCAGCAGACCAGACATAAGGAGACCATGGGGAAGAAAATCCATTTCCAAGCAGGTCGCAGCAATAAGGATGCCAGGTGGAAGGATGGCATGTTTTCACCGTGTTTCTTTTCAGGTTTGTAGCTAGGATGGTTTAAGGACCTGGCATGGGAAAGACGAGAGCTCCCCCAGGAGCCTGGCTTTGGGCTCACCTGGGCACAGGCTGCCCTGGAGAGGGCTCTGCCTGGCCAAGGGACAGCTCACAAACACCACCTCCCCTTGAGGAGTGCTGCAGCTTGGGCTGTTTTCAGCAAGGAACCGAAACAAACGCAATTTCCGTGCAGGCAGACTGCCTCTCCTGGTGGCCAGGGCCAGCACAGGCCTCTCTGGCCTGCAAACAAATTATAAATAGCAGAATTATTCATGCACTGATAGCAGATATTCCAACACGCTCAAAGACAGAGTGACTGCAAACCAAACACACAAATCCATAGCGTTCCTAAAATAACCTCTTGTTTGTAGCTCTTGGACAAGGCATGGCTGCATCCCCCTGGTACAGCAGGAATGTCAAAGGCATCCTCCTCTTTATCCATGTGGATGAACTTGCCAAGAGAAGCCGTGCTGCCGGAGCAGATCAGGTACAGCTTCAAACAGGGATTAAGTGACTTTCACAAGCTGGAAAGAACACTGGCATAAGGGGAATGAAAGGGAGGAAAGATTAAAAGAAAGGTGAAGAGGTGACCTCCTTTGATGAAAAAATGAACAGGTTAAAAAATATGAAGAAAGCACATCTGAAATCCAAAAGCTCAAGCCCTTCCAGTAGTATTCAGACAAACCCCAAATAGGAACAGATTGTTAAGGCTTCTGGAATCAAGATATAGGATTTTTGTGGATTACTATTTAGCAATAGTTAATATTCTAGATGTATTTGGCAAAATGTTTTTCCTCTCAGACTTTAAAAAAAACTCTTTTTTAAAGCCTATTACTATACATTTTGTATAAGCAAGAGAGACTTATGAAAATTAGTTTCTAATTAAATAAAAATCAACAGATGGCACACTATAGGCAAGTCTTTATTTTCCTCATTAATTATATGGCTTTGCCTGAAAATTCTTGTGTGATTTAAAGAGTTTGCAATTTGGACACGACAACTCTGAATAGTCACATGAAAACTGTTTAAACTGTATTGTCTCTAACAATGTCATTAATGACAGATGAAAAATATATATACAAGGCAAGGAATCTGAACAACTTGTATTTCCTAATTTTTACAAGAATAACATTTTTTTTCAGTCTCAGAGATTGTAATTACCTTCTGTTAACAAGATATTTTAATTCACATACATAAACAAAAGACTTGCTGGCTGCAGCTACATGTGCAACTTTGCACAGGGAATCACAGGATTATTTCTTGTTAAGGGTGAAGTGCTGGAACTCTCTGTATGGAGTATTACAAGTAAAAATATCAGTAAACTGAGCTGCACACAGACTGGATCTTAGTGACGAAAAGCACGAGTGAGTCTTCCTCACCCCAGCCCTCCAAAGCAAGTCAATCTTAATGCACTGTTCTTGATGCATTAATGCATGACAAGTTCAACTTCCATCTAGCTAACTTTACCTTCCCTAACCCTTGGCTGGAAAACAGGAGAGGCTGGGCTTGACTTCTGGAACACAGGGCTCGGACACAGAGGGAGTTTTGTTCTGGGCTACACAGGACACGATTTCAGCAGTGTTTCTATCCCAGGAACTGTCAGAGGCACCTTCAGCCACAGCAGCACTGGCAGAACCCATTCTGGGCATAAAAATCCCATCAAAGAGTCCTTCAGGCCCTACTTTGGGAATTTTTAACAAGCACTAAATTAACTCCACAACCCCTTGGACTCCTCCACAGCCGTTTCTGGGGTTAAACAATGAGTACAATAATTCAACAATATGTTTTTAGTTGGTTATCACACATGAAAGGTGATGACACTGAAACTCAGAGGAGCAGACTGACATGTAAATGCATGGGTTTTGTCCTTGTGCAAATAAGGCACAGTTTACTGTAGGCTGATTTTTCTCTGTGTGATATCTGGATCAGCAATTAACATTTTAATTAAAGATGGATTAACAAATATTAGGAAAATTATGTCTGGAACTGTTCAATTTAAAATCTACCATATATACACAGATAAACATGTCATTAAGTGCAAGTCATTTTCTGGTCTGTGTAAAAATGATGTGATTTATGTCTTTGAGAGACAGCATAATAATTTGATATTATTATACATGGAGATAGCTACTGAACAAATATAATACACGGGGAATTTTTTTTAGAAGCTATATAATTAGCATTAAGTTTTAGATGTTCATTTAGTGGAAGTTCTGACTGCAGTTCAAGCTATAGACTGAAGCTATGTTCAAACAGAGCACGGTGGTGAAGGAGGACACACTGTTCTAAATGTAAATTGTATTAGCAACAACATATTGAGATTTCTGTACTCTTTGTTCCATTTGTGGGGTTTTTGCCACGAGAATAAATCACAGCGTGCTTTCTGTTCTTGTAGCAATCTTTGCAGGGAGAAGCCAGAATCTGCACCATGTGCTTTTCACTCTGCATCTGGTCTCCTTTTGTCAAGGCACCCTGGGTGCTGGGTTTGCTTTTTCTGCTGGGTTTTTCTGCGAGGGTAAAACCTCCTAATCTCCATCTCACCTTCTTACCAGAAAAGGCAACATTATGATCTGAGAGTAAGTGGCACTAATGGCCAAGCAAGTCAAATAGAGAATAGGAAAAAGAGCACAATGTGTGGAATATCTGGACCTATTTACTAGTCATTAAAATTACAGATAAATTGCACTTTCAGCGTGGTCACAGAAAAGAACTGGGACAAGCACAATTATGGCAAACAGTATTATCAGAACCTGCAAAAAACTTAACTGTTCTCATCAGCACCTTTTAAACCAATCTGGATACAGCTGAATGATTTTGCATTTGAAAAAATTTACTATACTTGGATGAGTAGTAAATAGCATAATACATACAATGAAGCATTGATTTATAAAGCCAGCCTTTCTACTCTTTAGTCGCAAGGTGTTTTAGCTTTCAATAAAACACTCAAATGAAATGAATCCAGATCATTGTAGTGCAGTTTCTAAGGCAGTAGCAAACAAAACAAAAAAATCTTTTAAACCAAATAACTTCAAAATGGCAAAGCTTTCTGGTTATATAGCTGTTGAGCATCTCCCTGGGTTTAACTTCACTGACATGAGTAGTGACAAAGAAATTTATTTCTGACAGGTACAGAGCACTCACTGGTGGGTAGAGACACACATCCAACAAGAACCAATAGCAACAATTCACAGCTAAGCAAACAAGAAAACTGAATACCTTTGGAAAGGGAAAAAGCCTTTTCATCCAGGCCAATGTTTAAGGCAATATTTATATAGGTCATGTCAGATTTGACTATGACTCCTTTCTGTATGTCAAAGTCATACATCTAGAAACTCACATTCAGAGCTTGGAAGGAAGACGAGACTCAACAATAAAGTCTCTTGTGTCTACAAAGCAACTGGGAAACACTGAGGCAGCAGAAATGCATTTTAGAGCTGCTCACTTGAGTTTAAGCAGGGCATTTTGTCATTTCATGGGCAAGCAACAACAGAGCAATACTCACAACACAGAGTGCTTACTCTGACACCATCCGTCCTAAAGGCTGTTCCAGCATCTTCATGGAATAACTTTGTTCAACTGTGGTTAGGATTTCTGCTGCGTTTTTTCGGTTTTGTTTGGTTTTTGCTTGTTTGTTTTTTTGTCATCAAAAACACTAGTGTCAGTCATTGTCTGGACCACACTGAGGTTCAAAGCCTTGGGCTTGGAACTCCTGTACCCGCATTTAACTGTGCAAAAGTTGGCACTGGACAAGAGCAGAGCCCATGTAGAAAGGTAGGGATGGGGTGAATAGGTTTCTGAGAGGAAAGACTTTTCTTGCCTTCCCAGGCAGCCTCATGATTCTAGCAGACAGCAGTGGCAAAGCAAATACAACCTCAGAGTCTTTCTGAAAAACACAACTGCATGATTTAACATCTTTGAGGTACTGAGAGCCATTACACAGCCTGGCCACAGACCACAGCCAGCTCCTCTGCAGAGGCAAATCCCTGCAGCCACCTACAAGGCTGTATCCCAACAGGAATGTTTGTATTCCTACTGGGTGTCCAAGTATGTAATAAACGATTTCCACCCATTGTGAAGTTCTTTGTGTGAATTTCAGAAGCACAGGCCCCATACATCTCCACTGTAAACATTGGAGTGTTTGCACCTGTTCTTTCTGAAAATGTTTTGACTTGGCCTCAGAGCACCCTTTGAAATTGCCAAAGAACCAACACCTCCTTGTTTCTTGAACTTGTCAAGTCATGCAGTGCTATTAACATTGCAGAAACAAACACAAAGCCTCAGCTGCATTATTGGAGAAGAGAAATACGAAGTGCTGGTCATAAACTACACTGAAAAGGAAGTTCTAAAATGCCCTCGCAGAAGTTGCTGCAATGTTTTGAGGGGAGAGAGGGTATTTCGAAGTGGCACACGTGCTGCCTGAAGCTGAGCTGTCATAGCAACAACCTCATTAAAGCACCCCTCTTGGGAGTGCTAACCTGTATTCCAGCTGTGGAAAGATGTCATTTATAATGTGACTTAACTCAGTTAAGAGTCAAAGTATAGTAGACAGCAGAAAAGTGAAACTGCTAATTTAAGGAATTCATAAATGAACACGAATACCATATCAAACAGCTGTGAAAAAATCTGGCTTTTGCCTTCATCATCTTCCATTCCCTGAAACCACCACAGCACTATTTCAGTCTTTAAGCCTATGATTTATAAGTTACTGGCAATTTCTCTTTCCTTGCCACCATCCCTCTAACCAGGGCTCAGGATGTGGCTCTTTTCATATCTTGCCACCCCTACATAAAGGCATCACCATCTCAACTGCTCACCCTAATTGTCCCCAGCTCTCACACCGAGCTCTTATCCCAGCAACTCACACCCCACAAACAATCCTACAGCAGGATCTACTCTGCTCCTCTACTGCACCATCCTCAAGGTGCTTCCTTCAGTACCCATTTTTCCCCAGAATCCCCCAAAAATGCCAATTCAAATGAACATTGTGATCTTTATAAAGAAACATCTGCCAATATCCAGAGCTGCCTGGATATGATACTCATCACTTCTCTAATGGAGTGGCTGTGCAGCAGCCGAATAAATTCATGCATATTTGGATTTCACTTTCAAAGATCTATGATTTAATAACTAATTGACAGCAATAATGCATCAGTACAATATGTTTTGGAAGGGCTTTTCAGTTTTTAGAGAAGCAGAGATAATTGCAGATGAAAAATGAAAGAAAATGGCACTGCTTAGTAAATGAGTCGTTAACCTTTCAACCCGAGAGCTCCCGCTGGAAGCCTGACCAGAGGGACTGCAAGAGCTCCAGCAGCTGCAAGAGAGAGAATAAAGTTAATTCAGCTTTGGATTTCTTTTAGGTTTTTTTTAAACGCTTCCAAACTTGGTCTCCAGCTCGCCAAAACAGTTGCTTGCCACAGCATTTTATGCATCACGAGGCAGGCTCAGACATTTCCCCCTTCAGTAGATCTCACAGTGAAGGTGAGCTTTACATACCCTTGCCCATAATGTGCTGTCTGCAGCATTTTAAGCTAAAACACAAACCAGTCATTTGGAGTCAGTGCTTTGACCTTGAGTGACAAAAATCACAATTTTCCCTTTGTGCTTGCAGCTCCCCAAACAGAAGGAACAACCTCCTCAAAGGTCAGGGAGATGGAGCCTGCAGGGCAGCACTCCTCCCATGGGAAGCTGGGAGAGGAACAGTGACCAGCAAAGCACACAAACTCCCAGTTTTAACTTCTGTGGATCCCAGAAAGTGTCTGAAGTCATGATGCATAGTGCTGTCGCTCAGTCAAGATTGCTTGGACAAATTACATGAATGTTTACAGAAATCAGTTCTCCAAAAATACTTTTTCTTTAGCCTCATTAAATCTTGTAAGGCCTTAATCCACAAACTTGATTCAAATTTTGGTAGAAATTTGAAGACTTGCAGCTCTGTATTTGGATCACAGCTTACAGTGCTATTGCTTAGAGTAACAACATAATACAGAGACTAAGCAATAAAAGTATCTGCGACTTGCAAAAAATAGGTTATTTACATCGGGCTCCTGGCATGACTTCAGTTAAAAAAAATATACTGTTCATATTTCCACTGATTTCAGTTATCCTGCACAGCCACACGTACCAAGAGATACACAAAATACAATTATTATCTTCTGGTTTGCTGGTTTGTTAAAACAAGCCATCTCTGCAGTTCAAGGTATGGTTTTATGCAGTACACATGGATCTGTACAAGACTTCCTGTATTAATGTGTTTATTTGTTAACTGTTGGCAGAGTTGCACAAGAGTATGTTTGCAGCCAGTTGCAACTTACAGATTTTACAATAAAAAGAGAGAAATATTGGCCAGATAGTTAATTAAATGGCACCGAAACAGTTTTTTCTCCTTTCACAAATTCCAGTTAGTATTCCAAACCTGTCTTAAGTGCCCCAATGACAAAAAACCCAATAAATCTTCATTTATTGTCAGTAGATTTCTAACCTGTCTGTTTTAAACAGCATGATGAACACATTTTAGCAGAATATATTAGCTGTGCCAGTTTAATAAGAGGGAGATTGATGAAGCCTTTCCTTTCTTCCTGCACAGCACTCAGGGAAGAAAATCCTTTGGATTTTCCTTCTTCAGCAACACCGTTGCCTTTCCTGGGACACCATTTCTCCTCCTTGGACTATTACTAGCCAGTCTTCTCCAAAAGAAGTTTCCACTGAAATTCAAGAGGGATCTCGAGCTTTATCAGCACCCACCTGATGAGAGAGTGGGAGGAAGAACAACCTCAGCCCCATGGACTGTGCTGCCATGCCCAAGCTCTGCACAGGTTTCCTCTCCCTGTTTCCCTGCTTTTTGGGTTCAAAGCCAGCACAAACTGAATGTGGTCACCTGGCCCGGACAGAGAATGGGGTCTGAGGAGGGGACACCCTGCCCTGGGGAAGTGCCAGGGTACAGCCCAGGCAGGCCAGGGTCAGAGCTCCATCCCTGACCCCGCACTCCAGGATCAGCATCAGCAGCACCACCAACACACGAGCCATGTCTCAGACCAGAGGCTCTGGCAATCAAAGGGTTACTAAGGACAAAAGAGAGATTTTTTTCCACATTCTATAACGCTTAAGACTACCCAGGAAAATACAAATGCTTACTTTTTTTTTTTTTTCCTTAAGGAGAACACTTAGCTCACATTTAAAATTGCTCCAAGTACTAATCCTATTCTTGATGCCTGCATCATTCACATGAAGAACCAGAAGACCACACCATGAGCAACCCTTCTCCACCACCATCACAGGAGAAGCAGCAGCCCAACCCCACTCCTTCCAGAGGTGCTTTACCTAGTCCTAACTGCTCAAGTATTTTCCTTTCAAAATAAACATAATTCACCAGTTTTTCCAAAACTTTCCCCAGCCCCTTATGTAGAAAAGGCCATAAAGGGAGGCACGAGTTGTGACCTTGGCAAGTGTACAAGCCACAGAGGTCCAGCAGGAAGGAGATGTTTTGAGAGGTGTTTCTCCCCCAAGTATGGGTATGCATATTGTTACTGGCTAATGAAATTCACACTCATACCTCCCACTTACTCCTGCTGAAGGATATCCTTTTGGATGTTTTGTGGTCCAACAGACTTTGACATCTAAGAACCTGTTAGTCTGTTTTATTCCTCTTGTAATTAGAACAAATGTTCAGGTTATTGAGAGAATTAAGAAAATCAATATTAATGAGCTTTTGGACTATGTTATTAGACAGTTTCGGCCAACAACTGCAAAGTACTCTGGCTTACTTTGACAGGGTTTTGGGTTTGTCTGTTGCTTTTAAACACAAACAGACTTCTCAGGGCAAAAAATTGGTAAGTCTGTGCACACAAGCTGGCCAAATTGCACAAACTCCGTTTATACCAGTAATTACACACTCCGGCCCCTAAAAACAAAAGAGCTCTAAAGAATGGAGCACTCTACCAAATACAGTTTTGAGGTATGTACTTACATTAAATATAAGCAATTACTTTAAAGGGCAACCATTCCCACAGCACAAAGTTCACAGAAATTTTCCCACAAGTCCCAAATGCAAACACTATCTGCAATGTCCACACACTTTGTATTTCACCAAAGCTTTGCAGAATACATTTAGCATAAGAGAAAACAGAGTTAGGTTTTACTCTTCACTTCATCTTTTCTGACAGAAAGGTGTCAATAGAAAGGTGCTGACAGGAAAGCTGACTGCAGCCCACGCTAATTTATTACTTAAGTATGGGGGGATTACGTGGTGTTATTGAAATATCACTGCACTACTGCTGACTTCTTTTTTTTTCCCCTCCTTACAGTGGTAGTGATTCCTATTGGGATGAGTTACTTATAAACTTCACTTATGTATCAGTGGGGGAAACGAAAAACAACAACAGAATTCTTTAGGTCTAGAATAAGGGAGGTGAATGTAAAATACACCCGCACAGACTGAAGTCCCACAGTGGGTTACCATTCATTTCTATAAAAATTAGATCTGGATCATCCATGAACTCTTCACTAATACACTCATTCCCAAAAGCAAGTGCTTCAAGAAGCCTCCTGTATTTTCAGGAAAGAAAGAAGAGATGTTGATTTCCCCATGGCTTATCAAAGACAATACTTGCACATACCAAATGTTGCTGCTTAACTCTTCACGTATTCAGCAACACAAGCTCTTTTTGCTTCAGAAGCACTGTGGAGACTGTTAGGGTTTTTTGGTACTGGACATGGCCTTTTAGCTTCCCATCTAATAAAATAATGCTGTAATTTAACAAGTAACACTCCGCCATTCACTTCCAGTTTGTTTTTTTCCCTGTGGCTGCAAACCCCAAATGAAAACACAGTTCACAGGCACCTGTACCATCAACAGCTGTGACTCTCTGATGAGCTCAGCAGCACCCGGGCTCCTGAAGCTGTAAGGGAATTTCCCAGACATGAGATTTTGTAAACTTGATAGGGAAAGAAAAAAAAAAAAAGAAAAAAAAAGAGAGGGCTATCCTACTCAAGATGAAACCAGAATTCATGAGGTGAAATCAGATGCAAACCAATAGGAGTCACCACTCTGCTGGCCCACGAGCACAAAGCCCTTGGCCAGCTTATGCTTCTCAGGTGGCCCACGATGTACAGTCCAAGATTTCCACTCAGGTGGGGCAACTTTTCTGCTCAACAGAAAACAGGATACCAAATGAAATGTAACAAAGATTTTTTTTTTTTTTTTTTTAATACTAGTGAGAGGAAATTACTTGTCTGCACGCATAACCAGGCAGTGGTAAGCAGTTCAAGATGACCACCCTCAGACTAGTCTTTCCTCCCCAAAAATCATCAGCTGACTTCAAGAACAAGCACTCTGCTGTGTTAATTTACTCCTAGTACCACACCAAGGACATGCTGTGCTATCTTTAGAAAAAACTGGCTACTGTGGGGCGAAGCAGACTGTTGATATATTACGCTCTGACATTTTTCATTAAGATATATAAACTTGTGGAAGACGCGCTCTTGAATTTGCATATTTGCATCATGCTTTTCATAGACACGTAAACAGCCTTTAATGCACTTAAATTTCTTTGAGCTGCTGGATTAGCAAAGGGGATGCAGTGGAAGGATCTGAGTTGTGCCACACCTACCAGATCTCAGCACTCAGTTTATGCAAATGCTTTTAGTTACGCTCCTAAGGCTCACAGCCACTTATCAAAATCTCCTGAATTTTGAAGTCTTTTGCTGATAAGTCTTCAGAGCAGCAGTCAACAGCAAAATGTTAATCATGGGCAATCTCTGAGAGTTTAGTTATGTTACAACTTTTGGTGAGGTACTTCTGACACAGTGTGATGCCATCGTGGGAAGACAGGCCACCAATTAATGTAAATCAGCATGGTTTCATCAAGGAGCATTTAACAATTCTAACTGACATAAAATCATAACATGGTTCATATACTCATTACTGAACTCCACTAATTGGTGTGGGGAGTTATGCTGTTTTCAGAAAAAAGTATGGAAATTATGAATTGTTCGGAGAATATTCCACAGCTAAGGTAGCAGTAGCATTAGAAACAGAAGCAGGCTTTATACACTTGGATGTGCTTTAAATACTCAGCCTCACAGTTTGTATCAGAGCCGTATTTCAGAATTTTGTCATCATCTGTTGACAGCCATCTGCTTCAAACTCCTTACCGCCCTAAGAGTGGCCAAAATTGGATACTGACAGAGAGAATTTCTGCACAGAAAGCAAACTATTCACAGGACAAAATAAGTGTCAAAGGCTGGAGACCCGGACACACAGGTCCAGAAATTCGAGGTAAATAAGAAAATGATAGAAATTTAGATCTGACACTCTCCTGCAATACTACTGGAGATGCAGTTCACAGGTCTCTGAAAATGCAGAAGTAGTGGATTAGCTGACACCAATTCTCCAGAGGAGTATAATCTACAGAGTAAATAGGTAATATTGTGTACTGTCAACCCTGTTCAACTCACAGACACTGGAAACCCAGAGAAAGAAATGTAACACAGCAAGTGCAAGCTGAGGAATTCATTCAGATGGGTGTGTACACACACTGACCTGAATAGCTTGCTCCAGTTTGAAGAAATGTGATAATGGGCCACTTGGGTCAGGGCAGCTTCTACCTGCTGAAAAAAGCCCTGGCTTTGCTGTACTTAGCAGAGCAGCTTTCACGGCTCCCCCCTACAGCCAAGGCTCTATGTACATATGCATATATGTGCAATATATTCTCACAGAAGTGATTTACAGCAGCCCTACAGCACCACCTGCTCAGGTGAGCCTCCCAACATCTTTTTCTCCAATGCAGAACAGCTTTGTTTCTACTAAAGGCATAACAGCAACTCAACCCACAAGCTGTAGACCTGGAACAGCTCTTAAATTTTCACACTTTTATAATCCTGACCTGCTTCATCTCCCTTGCACAGGATTAAATGTTGCAGCCTCAAGAGTTTTGCCTAAGACTCCTTACTGTAAGACACCACTATGGAGAAACCATTTGCTGTTCGCCATTTTTTTCTGAAATTTAAATATAAAAATAAAACCACTTAGCTTAGGACGTGGGCCCAAGGGGAACAAATTCCATTTTGCAGCCTTCCTCCACTCCCTGCACTCTTAAACTCCCACTGCCTGCAAACATCCCTCAGAAAAAAACAACTTTAATACAAAGTAAACCTATTTTAAACCAAGTGTTTCTGATGAATTTGGAAGGCAGGCCAGTTTCCCTCCAGGAGATATATGACTATCAGCGCTGGAGAACACACAGGCTTGACCTACCCCTCATTACACTTTACTAAATACTGCTGGAAAAACAGCTGCTTTAGGACAGGTTCCAAAAGAAGGTCAAGCGTGCTCATCCTTGGATAAATCTGCAAAGATTCATAGGGAACTGCTGTGCTGAGTGAGAAGGTGCCACCTTTAAAGTCTTTCCACATCTCCAAAGCCAATATACATTTTTTATGAAGAAAATGGTAGTGCACCATGTAGAAGACCAGCAGATTCTTCTGTATAGCAAAAAAATAGGTTTAACCAACCCAATGACTTGCAAGTAGCAGACCATACACATCTTAGCATATTGAGCTGTCTGGAATTTTCTCTGGCTTTCTGACCTCACTGGAAGGCAGTCTCCTTGCAAAAAAAACAAAGTTTTTACATGAAAAGAAACATCAAATTAACTTTATTAAAAATAACTTATGCAGTAACTCCTCTTCTAGAGGATTATTACAAATTCTGAAATGAGAAGTAGTCACACATTTGACACACATAATTGAAAATTAGATAAGAGAAATATAAACATAGGTTCAGTTCAAGAAACCCAACAAAACTGAACCAAATATTGGAATAGAAATATTCCAAGAAATAGGTATTTCTTGCATAAAAGTCATAGGGCAATACAGACAACATAATTTAATTAGAGGTCCTCTAATTAAGACTTTCCAGTGAAATGTTAATAAAATTGTTCAAAGTTCCTATACACTTCTATGCAACCTGATTCTATTACATCAAGGACAAAACAAAGAATCCATTTCCTTCAGCGGTCTTGATGAAGGTCTGAAATCTATTTGTTTACAAAACATAAAAAATGTTTTGCTCCAGAGAAGAAAACGTCTCATTGGCAAATGACACGCTTTGATTTCCTAAGCACACAGCTTTACACAAATACCAACATTCTTAGGGTAAATCAGTGTGTGTTTGCATATGCAAAAGAGCATCCAACCAGCAATGAACTTACTTTGCTCTCTCCTCTTTTATCCTCCCTGTATTTGCAAGCAGAAAGAGGCAGGTGTTTTGTGGAAATCTACCTATCGTGTAGAAAATTGTTGTGATCTTCTGGCATTTGTGTAACTTTTTCAAACTTGCATTTTTATGACTACACAACGCTACAGCATTTCTCAAAAAAAATCATACACTGAGAGGGATGTATCAGAAATGGTGGTTTTTTTGGTACTTCCAGAGCCTTAGAATTATTCAGAAGAACTCTGAGGAAAAATACTTTCCTGCATGTTAAGGGGGTGGAGACCCAAGTGTTCTTGGGTCTTCTCACACCCTCTGAGAACATTATAAACAGCAGCCTGAACTATTTGCCAATATCAAAATTGTATTTTAAGAAGTATCACTGACAAGACATTTTTACAAATTTCCAGGTAAATTACAATCACAAAGCTTTATAAGAAAGCCACATGGGAGCATGTCCATGTGATCACAGAACAATCATCTAGGCAGAGCACCTCACATAAAAACACTGCATTTGCAGAGCATTGCATCAGCATTTGTCTTGCTTGCACATGCCCATCCCCACCCCAAAATGCCACTGCAAAAACCAAAACTGCCCCTTTTCATTCTCTCTGCTCATTCGAGGGAAATCAAGAGTGACTCTTGTGAACCGCTGTTAAAAACAGAGCTCTGCAGCAGTGAAAACTTTGAGGAGTTATGGATATTATTTTGAAGGCTTAGATTTTAACTTCTAGCACTTATTCTGCTGCACTTGAACTGCAAGTCTTTCAAAAGTGCCATGCCCAAGGGATGTCCTGCAGACAACCAGGCGATAGATAGCTGAAAATACACGGATATTTCCAAGAAAAGGAAATAGGTACATCCTTGTTTCTGAAGCGAAGCTGAGTTTCAGCTGTCTGGCTCCTCTGGAAGGCCTCATCACTCAGCAGGAAGCAGCAGGAGAGGTGTTTAGGAGCATCGGGTGGGTTGGGAAGAGCATTTCAGGATGCAACGTACCATATCTAGACCTCGTAATGCTGTAATCTGTTTTTCCGCCTCAGAGAATTAGGCTGTATTTCCAACTGCATGGAAATAAAAATCTCCAGGCGTACCTCACTTCCAGACTGGCATTACATCATCTCTAAAAAGCCCTATTACTTAGCAGCACACTCTGCATATTGCAGTGTTTTGTTATTAATACACCATTGCAATTTATAGCAAAATGGTCAATAAAAATGCGGTTTCTGAAGAGACAAACAGCCTTCTCTCCAGCATGCAGCCCTACCCTCAAACTGCCAGGGTTCATAACCACCACACACAGAGCCCAACCCCAATTCTGGATTTACATACTGCTTGGGAAGCAATGACATATACAACAACAAAATCTAATGGGCTCATATAACACTTGCCAGGTACAGAGAAAAATCTTACTCCCGCTATGTGGATCTTGCAAATTAAATCAGATTAATAACCTACTGAACGTATTACTGGCAAAAGCATGTGTTTATCTTTAATGATCCTTCCCAGTTCCCATTAAATCTAATTAAAAGGCACTGACTGAGTTTTATTGGAATTCCATTACTGAGGTCCAATCCTGCTCTCACACAGCCCAGCACCCATGGGAAAATGCCCTTCCCTCCTGCAGAGGCTCCGGAGCATCCTCACCAAAGGAATCCCGTCAGCAGGACCACGGCTGGGCAGCTGATTCTACAGCAACAAGTCCTGGTTATTTCACTTTACCAACTGCTTAAAAATGAAGATTTGTATCACTTTACAGCACTATGTTTTGGTACATCTTGGGAATGTGTCCCATTATGGTCAACAACTGGCTAGCTAGCTGGGAGAAGTTTACAAATATTTTCGTCTCTTCGACAGAGATAATTTAAGGGGGAAAAAAATTCAACTTGTTCAATTAAAAAACAAACTAGTGGGTTGGACAGAAGGTGCAAAGTCATTATTTGAGTAATTATATTTTTAAAGAAACCCAATTAGTTCCTAATTGCACTTACAAATTTAAGACCTAGTTCTCCAATGTCTACACTTAGCCCAAACTGACATTAAATACAGACTCAATAGTCTGTATGACTTGCTTAGAAGTAGCCAAGTTCTGCTATTTTCATCTTCACTGTTCATCATTAAGAACGTTTTGAGGAAGTGCAATTAAAATGAGTTCTCGAAGCAAATTTTTTTTTAATTGCATTTGAAGAACAAGACTATTAAGCGACAGATTAATACATAAAAACTATGAAAAAAGCAACAACACGCTGGGATTCCAAATATGCTACTGTAACAAAAACAATGTTCTATTATCTAAATTGCCAGCCTTTCTAGAGAAAGCCATAATTCTAAATTCACGAGTTACAATTACGTAAGTCCTTAGAACCAGTGCAAAATGGAGAAACCAAATTTCTTCAACTGCAAATAGCCAGTAAAGGACCTGCAAGAAGGTGCTGGAGGAACACTCACTTCCAACCTGCAGACTGAAATCAATGTGAGTTTTGCCACGTTAAATGCAGAAAGGTTGGGGTCCATATGAACCCCAAAGGTATGGCATATAGTCAGATTGACATAGCAGCCATCACACAGCTCTTCAAAGGAAGCTCTGTGTGAAGTCAGAGCTTCTCTCCAAGCCTTTGGAGGACAGCTCCTTCAACCTGCCACAGCTCCGGCAGAACTGCTGTGATAAATTAGTAAAAGGCTTGCTGCAGAACAAGTTTACACATAGTCTTCTCACATCAAACACCTAGTTTTGAACTTTGAAATGCAGCTTAGCCTTTAAATAGTTTGTGTGTTTCTACCACTTTCTTTTTACTAAACTACACCTCTCAGAAACCGCTGAACTTAAAAGAGCAACCCAGGTAAGAGAGAACGTGCCCGTCAGTCGACAGCAAGCCACACACAGAGCCTGCTCAGGCTCCAGGAGTGCCAGGGCTCTGTGTGTGCACTCACACGCTCAGCTGAGGGCGGACAGACATCACTGAGTGCCTCCAAAACAAGGCAGCCACTGGAACTGCGCTTGTGGACATCTCCCACCATTTCTGACTTTAATTAACCCTTATCACACATCCTGCAAAGATCTGTCCCGAATTCCTTGATATATTGTCACTCTCCTTGGTAATTTTGCCTCTCTAATGATAGGCATGTTCTTAAGTAATAGTTGTTTAGGGTAAATAAATAAACAGCAAAGTCACTATGACATTGGAAGCATCTCTTTTGCACAGAAGATACTAATACTTATTATCTATGTTCAAAACCTGATGAAGTTAACTATGGGAACATACACCTCTGTAGTACAGCACAGAAACAGCTTTTTTTGGTTTTTTCAAGAACACTTTCCAACAGATGGGCAAGCTGGAGCTCAGTCTGGTGAAGTACAGCAGTGCTGGTACACCGAGTTTCCAGCATTAAGCTGCTAATAACGACAAAAGGCTCCCGGTGCAGTCAGAATCACCTGCTGTGGCTCCTTACCAGGGAATGAAGGCCATCAGCAGTCCTCCCAAGGAGACAAATTTATCTTGCCTGGTTTGTGTTTCTGCCACAGGGATGAGAAATCCAAACTCCCACCAGCCTAACCTTAAGCCCAAAAATTCCATTTCAAAGTAATTTGCTTCCAGATTTCACTTAAATACGGTCAAGGGACACTTTGAGAACAATAAACTCCCTGCCAAGTGGGATGAAGACAGAAGTTTTGGAAGTGTTTTTGTGACTGCAGAAAGGAGTAAAATTCATGAAGATTTGTCATTCCTTCTAAAAAAGTTTTCAAATTAGCAAAAAAGAAATAGCGTGTGATATGCCATCACTCATGAACTTGAGTTTTAAGTTATGTGACAACATTTTCCCATCCCATATAAAACCTCCCTTTGCAGGAGCATCTCTTGTCTGCAAGACTTTGCTGAGAAGCTGTTTCACCATGCCAGCATCTGCCTGAGAGCTCCAAAACACTAAAACCACACATGAAGAATGAGAGAAGACAGTGGCTCAGTGCTGCTGACAGCAGTGACGTGCCACCAAAACCCAACACAAACGAGCCTCAGCACAGACAGCAAGTCGATTAATAACGAGCAATGCAACTCATTAATACTGGTGTGGATACACATCTCACTGACAACACCGAGATTATCCAGTCAAGCTCCCATTATCTGGGGCATCTCTGCAATTTGGATCACCTCTAGGTAATCACTCCAATTAGTGCAGAGGATCCGTGTAATGACGTTCACAGCAGCAGACACAAAAAGCAAGGATGACAAAAAAGGGTGTAGGAGCCCAGGCAGGGAGCTGGGAAGAGCTGTGGGAAGGAAACGCCCACCAGAAGCAGAGCACCCCGATGGGACCTGTGAAGTTCCCTTGAGCGTCTGTAGGGAGAGCAGGTAACAAATGTTGCCTTCTCAGCTTCCCAAACTGTTTGCAAGGATAATTTATCTCAGGCTCCATAAATTCATTTGTTGCTGCTATACTGTGAAGGAGTTACTGTTACAGGGAATCTGGGTCCATCCATTCCCTCAGGAAGAACTGAGTGAAGCAGAAGGAAATCACCTCATCGTGGCTTCAGTGGCACAACCTCAGGTGCAGCAGGACTTGGCCCTTATCCTACCACACTCTCCTGGCTGGATTCCCTTCTGCTCACTTCCCTTTTTCATCTCATTTCCAGCTCCCCCTCTCCATATCATTTTCTCTTCACAATTTTTTTTATATACATGAAGTTAGAGGAGCTGTAACCTGGCTGAGGACACACTGATAAGACTGAAAGAATTTAATTGTATTTCAAACCCAGAGAAAAGGGTTTAGATAATTCAAACTTTGGTGGGGTTCCCCCCCTACCTCTTTTTTTCCTCCTGATGCTGCCCACTGAGCTAAGAGAAAGTGTTACCTCTCCCTACAGCACCTCACTAATATGTTATATTACCATGGCTACCACAACAGTGCTATTAACACAACCCATGACATTTTCCCAATTCTCTTATTACCTGTGGCCAGCCTCAGTGCATTCCAAATTTCAGTGCCTTTCACATACATTAAGCTTAGCATGCTCCAGTGACTCAGAATTTCCTCCTATAAAGGAAAATCAGCACGGTATGGTCAATAATTTTTGCGCTGTATCATAAAGTTTATCTGATGTGCAAATGCAATTCTCTTTCTGGATGCCTCATCCTGAATCCTTTTTAGGTTGAGACCACTTGACATTTTTTGTGAAACAAAATGTCTTTTAAGTCATAATTTGTGCAGTGCTCAGTTTTGATAAGACATGACATTATGATATGATGAGTTAGTTGATTCTAAGTAAATTTGATTTATCCCACTTTTGGGGCTGGTATGATTTACAAGGATGCTGCCTTTTAAGATAGGATTGATTTTAATATAAGCTGGCAGCACCTTTTCTTTTTTTTTTTTTTAATGAAACACTAAATCAGAGCAAGGTAAGTATAAAAAAAAGGTAAAATTAAACAAAATTTAAACACAAGAAATTAATATTCATGCAGAATTGCCACTTGCTTACCACTATGAAGGAATACAGAGGGATAAATCAGTTTCTAAAACAATTCCACAAAATGTTTGGAAGTTTGATTTTTATTCATAAGATCAGATGCAAGCTACAGTTGCTGAAATCTACCATTCTGTGAATACCATGGAAAGTTCTTGAAATATTTTCCATCAAACAAGCACTACCACGACCACGGATCTTTGTGAACCAAAGCAAAAGCATATGTACCCTTCATAAAACTGCAAAGATTTCCTGAGAACCTTTCCTCTCTGGCTGTTCAAGTGCCGTTCTGTGGAACACTATCCTCATTTCCTCGCAATATCCCTGCACCTTGTGATGCAGTGTTTTAAACGTGCAAGTTTGTGATGCTGCAGCAATACTTTTCTCGTTGATAGGTAGTTGTTTCTCATTTTCGCAGCATGAATCACCTATGTTATTCTGATGGCTACGTGGGAAACGGACGGCAGAGGTTTGGTAGTTCGACTGAAGCAGAAATCTAAACCCCAGACCGACTGTGCAGAGGCATCCGCACTCACCCAAACGAGTTGTAAGCAGTTAGTAAACAATTTAGTAGGTAATGAGTACGTGATGGAGAGGAGCTGGATGTCTAACAGTGAGAATTCAAGGCTTCAGAGAGTTACGTTTCCACTGAAATCTAACTAAACCCTCGCAGACTGCGTACACCACCACCCAGGGCATCTCATTCATGAGACCACGCAGTTCGGGAGCTGAAGGGCTACAACACGCCGACAGACAATTTTCTGGTGAGCAGGGTTTTCTACAGCGGTAAGAAAACCTGAGTCAGAGCAGCACACCGCCGTTCCCGCACCTGAGCCACACAGAAGGCGGACTTGGGCTATACTTAGAAAATACCCAATTCAAACATCTCGCAGGAAAACGAGAGCGCTCTGGTGACTGTGCAATAAGCGACACGAAACCCCGAGCCCCGCTCCGGCGGGGGAACCGCAACCCTCGCGGATCAGGGACTTCTCCGAGCAGAACAGAGTTGGAAGTTCCGCGATCGCCCACCCCGTGGCTGCGGGACCCCGAGTCCCCGTGCCCAAACGCAAGTTCAGGCACTGAGCGAGCGGCAACTCGGGGACATTGAGGAGGGAACTTTTGGAGGGCTGTGGGAAGCGGAGGACGCTCGCCGTTCCTGCGGCATCGCCGCCCGCGGGGCTGGCTCGGGGAGCCGCGACCGGGACCGGGGGGGTCGCCGGCAGCAGCGGCGGCTCTTCCCCGCCGTGGCGGCTCGCATCCCGCGGTTCGTGCCCGCTGAGGCCACCGGGACCATTGGGGCCATTATCCCGCTTCTCGCCCCCGTGTATTCGCCGCCGCCAAGGTTCGCCCCCAAGCCAGCGCGGCGCGCCCGCAACCCAGCCGTGCGGGAGCGCGGTGATGGAGCGCGGTGATGGAGCGCAATGAGGGGAGCGCGCTGATGGGTGCGCTCCGCGGCCGCGCCCCTCCGCGCAAGGCGCAAGGGAGCAAAACTTCCCGAGCAGAAGCGGAGGGAAGTTCCGCGGCTCCGCACCCCTCCACGGAC
>VXAX01002977.1:0-20706 GCA_013399835.1 Leptocoma aspasia | reverse complement strand
AAAAAAACAAAAAAAAAGGAGAGGCAGGAATGGGAATGAATTATCTGATAGAAAGAGGTGTTAAATGCCATTGGTCCACAGGAGGATTATTGAATGAAGGGATCTTGCAGCTTTCAAAATCAGACCTTATTTACCTCTTTTCTGTCTTTTTCTTTACAGCAGAATAGCAGAATATACCCCAAAGCTGGCACTTGGCCAATACTTTCAGGTGATGAAAATAAACTTCAACTAGCAGATTCCTCTCATTAACTTGTTCTGAAAACTATATTTAAGGGGTACAAGTGTATGCAAAAAAAAACCCCAAAACAAAAACCAAAAAACTCAGACACAAGGGATGGTACTTATGTCTTTTCTCAAAGTAAACAAAAGTATCTCTGCAAACACGTAAACTAGGAAGGGGACAAAACCATTTAACAAGCTCTCATATTAAACATACTTTGATAGAAAACTTAATTCCTTCGTTCTGAAAAAAAAAAATCTACAAGGATAATGCTGTAGCAGGACACGTGGCTGGGATTATTTGAAATGAAAGGAGGAAGATCTTGTAGTGCCCTATGGCAATCCATCTGGGGAAGATTTCAAAAATATCCAACACTTACTTTAATATAGTCTGTCCCAAAGGCAAAACTATTTGCTTTTCACAAGGATTTTTATGAGCTACATCTTAAAAGTAATCACTGGCAGAGATAATTTATTGTTAGCCAGGGAGGATATTGAAAGGCAGGGGAGCTATTAATCATCTATGCAGATATGGGTGAGATGCTGGCCCTATGGAAGTCAATAGTAAAATTCCCATTGACATCTGGGAAGCTGGGCTATTACTCTCTGTGCTGGAAGTTTAAGTGTGTGCTCTGTCTATTAGGTCAAGTCTCTCATTCGCATAATTTTCTGATTTACACAGACTTACACCAGGGTTTGACCGAGGGAATATCTCCAGTTTGCTGAAATGAATGTTTTTTCTGCAGAACTGCTTCAATATTTGTGATAGGAATTGTTTCTGTATTACAAGGTGCAGGCATGCTGTAACCATCCGGGTGTAGAGGTACAGTCAGGCTTTGTGCAGGATTGTGAGGAGGCTGTGGCTGAGATCGTGTTGAGTGAGACATTGTCACGCTCTCTTCCTGGCAAGTCCGTTGGTGTTTAATTTTGCTTGCTTTGGGAGAAGTTCACAATGGAGCTGTCAAGTACAACAAACCAACAGCAAGTCCAATAAACAATTCCAGAAATATCCACACTCAAAATGCTTTACAATTACCAGTGTCCTTCAGCATAATCCATTCCTTTCATGGAAAGTGGGGATATGAGTCCCAAGAGTTAACTCTGCATAAAAACAAAAAAATAAAAAAAAAAGCCAGAAAAAGCACACAGCTCTAAGCAAAGCTCTTCCCTTTTCTGTTAGAAAGGGTGATATGTTTCATAGCAGATCACTTGGTGACATTGTGCCACTTAAATGTCATGATCAACACTCTCTCACTCCTGCTCAATATTTAGATTCTTTGTGAAATGTGTTGCCGATGCTTCATAAAGCTCCATCTCCTCTGCAGCCATAAAGGATGTGATCAAATTATTTCTACCTGCTTGTAGACAAAGTGCTCTGGAGGCATCATTTTTAGTCTCAGCCCATGGGAACAGAAGTGATTAAACAATTGCTGTTTAAAAATAGCATCACACATCACCAGCAGTCCATCGTGGAGTCAGCTGTAAACCAGCAGCAGCAGAGATGTTTGTTTTTACCCTCTTCTGGGCTGTCATGGCAGACAAAATATTCTCTTTCTCCAAATTGATTTGTTCTGAAAGCCCAAGTATATTTGTTTTTCTGAGCAAATCCTTATGATTAATAATAGTAGGTGAGAATTATTCTGTGCGCTTTATTTTAATGAATAAAACCCAAAGCACAGGGAGGTTTGTGTTCAAACAAGGATGGAACAAAATTCAGTGAGAGATTTTTGCTTTTCATGTGTCTTTTGTTTGGTGTTCAGGATTCAAATCTGTAGCACCACACTCTAAATCCCTATATGGGAAAAGCAGGGTCAGGCCCTAGTGATGGATTAAATCTCACTATCCAGAATATTTGAAATTGCTGTTTTGTTCAGAAGCATGAGGCTGATAAAAGGAACGATAGCCTTATCTATATATTTGTTTTCATGTATATTCAAAACAGGCTCAAAAGCCTGGTCTCTCTTAATTAAATCATGAATAAATATGAGATTTCCTCCCGTTAAAGTCCAGCCTGCTGCCTGAGCTCAGACTTTCCACACCAGGCAGGGTTGGATCACGCAGGTTCAGCTGGCTGCCCCCTGTTGTCAGCAGCTTGAGTGATACGTTCAGAGTGCACGATCTGGTCTGGTGCACAGAGAATGAGATCTATGCAACATGATCCTGGCACCCCAGAGCCTGAAATTCAGATTCAAAAGACACATTGGCCTCCTTCCCAAGGCTGTGGGATGTCAGTCCTGGCATTCAGCACCATGATCCCACTTCCTGGGACCCACATTCCTTATTTCCACCTCAGAGACGAGTGCATGCTCCTCTCTAAGGAGTCAGGAAGCACAAGGTGAAACCCCCAGGTTGGGGACTCATCTGAGCTTCCTGAAAATACAGCCCCACTTCATTATTCCCTGAGGGAGGGAGCACAAGGAGCAGCCAGGAAGCTGGGACAGCAGATCTGGACCAGCAACCAAACCCACCAGGAGCACACCAAGATCTCAGAATTTTTGGCAGGCATTGTTCTCCCCACCCTTAGGTCCCATGCATGAGCTGATTTCTGTCTGTCTGTCACCCTGTGGTTGTCCACCCCTCCACCCCCAGTTTGGGAGGGGAGATGGGGCACATGCTGCTCTTCCCTGCACAGGGCAGAAGGCAGCCAGCAGCAGCAGAGGTGGGTGGTGGATGGCACGGGAAGGAGCACGGGGACAGTCCAGGCCATGTGATCAGTGTTCGGCACGCAGAAAGGCATCAGATGCAAAAAGCATCTTAATTATGGCAATTCAAGGCAGAAGTAAAATTGCCTTCCTAATTTTGGAGAGCACTGATAGGAAACACCCACCCTGCTAAGGCTGGAGCACAGATGGAGCCGGACTGCCAGCGATAAGGTCATTCAAGGGGGAACGTGGAAAGGGCAATGCCTTTGGGGCAGGGTCCTGCTCTTTCGCTGGATGCTGGCTTTGTGCTAAAACTGACAGGCAAATTTCATTGCCCCAATTTGCCAATTCCTTCAGAAGAAGAGCTAGTGAAAAGCATGCTTTTCTGGATCAAATATTTCCCATTTGTCCAAGCTTTTCCAAAGAGCAGCTGATTTCAGTGCCTGTATGGCTCTGTGAAAAGGCTGTGACAGTTTGTTCCTCTGGCTTTTCCATGCAATGCACAAAAGCCTTTCCCACTTCCCCAAATATCCATATCCCCAGAAGTGCATCACAAGCCAATATTCATGTAGACTTCCAGAGCACAGCAATATCCTTAGAGGTGAGGAGGGTTCCCAAGGGAGATGACTAACCCTGATTTTTTAATCAAACAGCAGAGAGTTGTAGTGCAAACAGAGATTCAGATGCCATTTTCACATCCATTCCTCTGTGTGTTAACCCTCAGTAACACCTGATCTGCCCACAGGCTGTGGAAAGAAGGGCTGGCTGTGTCCTGCTGTCCTGCTTGTGCTGCCCTCAGCTATGGAAGACAAAACTCATTCTACTGGGTGGTAGGGAGAGGATTCTGAGCCTGCCAGGAGCCCATAAAGCCCAGCACCCGAGCAAGGGACCTGGACACACTGAAGAAGACATGATGGCAACCTGAAGAAAAAGACTGAATCAGGGTAGGAGCTCCCTTTTTGAAGTGGGGGAACACACAATGCATGAGAAATAGTTATAATTCTGAAGCCAGACCATAAAAGCCATGCTCTGCCACTTGCTATATCAATTTGGGGCATCTTAAAATGTGCTGGGGAATCAGTGTGCATATGGTGAAATGTGAGCATGCAACCATGCAAGTGCACTGTTTGGTAGAAATGGAGGCAGGGGGTGAGGAACCAGCTAAACATAATTTTATGCTACACTGAAATACTTAACACAGGAAAATCAAGGTCATATTTTTTGTGTGCATTTGTCAAGTCCAGGCCAGATTTAACAGTCCAATTTTGAGTTATTTTTCTCCCTCACTATTCCTGTGTAAGAAATCTCACACACATGTTGTAGCAGATTGTGTAATGGTTTTATTTTCCTGTGGACAGAATCACTTTGGTGCTTTGAACCCCACTCCAACCCCCTTCTCCTTATCAGGTGAATCTCCACCTCTCATGATGCTTCTACATTAAGTTGCATCTCTTGGGCCAATTCAGGACACTCGCTCTCGGCAGCACAGTACACAAATTTCAAATTAGCTTTCAAAGTAACCAACAATTTATCATTTATTTATATCTCCTTTTTATATCTAGCTTAACATTTAAGCATTAAGATAAAAAAATAGTCTTTGAGTTTACTATTGCATTTCACTCTGCATAATTGGTTGTATGAATCCTCTTTTGTTTGATATACAAAGCTCTTGTGATGGGGTGTAATTCAGCTAACATTTCTGCTTTTAGTACATCTTTCTTCCTGAATGTCACTAAAAGGATTGGAAAAAAAAGTAGATGTGTGTCATACAGAGCTTTTTACATTGTGGAATTCATAACCCTCATAGGACAATAACATAAATGATGCATCATCAAGTTCTGCATTGTCTGAGGCACGTACCTGACACTGACAGAGAAGGAGCTTTTCTGAGTAATCCTTTCACACCATCAGCCTTGGAGGGGCTCTGCTGCCCTGGGCAAAACCTCACCCTCACCAATCACCCATACAAAGGGGTTCTGAATGTTTTGCAAGAGTCACTCTAAAGACTTGAGAGTTCAGCCTTTTTCTGTCACTCAGGTTACATCTGCTTTTCAGAAGCAAGGCTGCTGCTGTAGCTATTTTTTTCTGAAAATGGAGAAAACCTTTAGTTCTGTGCTTTGTTCCTGGTGATTTTTGTTTGTTTGTTTGCTTTTCAAAATAAAACTCTTCCTGTTCACACCCCATTTCCCATTCTTGTTCCCATCCTGGCTCCCAGTGGCCCAGCAGAGTCTGGCAGAGCCCCTGCTGCTATGGAAGGAAGAGGCAAAGACTTCCCACCCTGCAGAAATCAGTCCACCTGAAAATGTCAGGCCACCAAAACTGCTCCTTGTCAGTTGTAGCAGGAACCATGAGCTGCTCAGCTTCACAACAGAGCAAAAGTGAAACAAGTGAGAGTGGTTTGTTGTATGTCTTGGTGGCTGTTGCTTGACAATGAAGGAATTTTATTAAATTCAGAAACTTTGAAGTTAGAAGGTATCTGGAGAGAAAATAAAGCCTTGACCCTTTTACAGGTTAAAAAAAAAAAAAAGAAAAAGGAGATCATGGAGAACAATATCTAAAACAAACAGCTTGGAATACTGGGTATTAGGGATTTATTTGGTGATGGAGAGGAAAACTTACTAGATATGAGTTCCAGTAATAGCTTTCTATAGCAAGCACAGAAATATGAGATCTGGGCAAAAGGAGAGAGAGAGAGAGAGATTCCTTTTGCCTCTGCTGATGAAGACAACAATTTTTCCTTGAGCATGTCTGGAGAAATATATAAAAAGCCTTTATTTACCACATGCTCAACACAGGAATATGAGAATACCTTATAATGTGATGTGTAGGTGCCTTGTTCTCTCCCAGTATTCTTACCTATCCCACCTAATGATAGTGAGAAAAAGATTGTTTTAATTTTAAGTTTTACTTTTTGGCATAAATATTTGCTCACTGAGAGGGATTTTCATTTTATTAAGAAGCCAAGGCACACCTGTACAATCATATACTGAAGGCCTTAGATGAGAGGATTAAAATGTTCAATAATTTCAAAATAGAATTTGCGTGTTCTGACCCTTAAATTGCAAACATGTAGGCATAGCTGTGACAATTATATGCTTTTTACTTGTCAAACTAAACAATTAAGCATGCAAAAAAGTCAACCTAAAAGAGCAAAAATTGATCTCAAACTTTACCCAAATTACAGGAAAAGTGTTTCTGCTTCAAGTCTAAAGATATTTAAATTATAGCTCTATTTTGAAATTCCTTTTATAGTCAGACATAAACTGATTTATTTTTGGTTTACTTACAGACAAAACCTACTTAATTTGGCACTAATGATTATTCGTTAACTTGTGCTTTCCTTCAACCATATTTTAAATTTCAGTGAAATTATTATAAGCTATGAACATGAAGATGAGAAGAGGAAATCCCAAGACACAAACCTGAGTCTGGTGCTTGTTAAATGCTTTGCACTGGTTGTTTATTGCTCAGACACACACGATTTCTGTGGATCCTCTGCTGCTGTGGAAGGATCCTGCCTGGTTCTATCAGCCTCTTCACCTTAGCACTTATACTTGTACTTCCCTGTTGCTGCCCCAGCCTGTCCCTCTTATCCTTTAGCCCAATCCTTGCTCAAGCCTAGCAGAAGAAGAGTTTGCAGCCCTAAAAGGTTTGCTCCTACCCTACTCAGTCCTGTCTGGCACGACCTCGTGTAAATTCTTGTATTCCATATTTATGCCATGGCTCCCCTCTTCCTCAGGTCTTGAGGTGCCGCTAGGAATAGATGTGAATCCTGACAGTAAAAATGAACGTGAAAGAACAAGATTTGCTCTCTTTCACCTCCCCTCCATCTGAATCTCGTTCTAGCCAGCAGCACCAAGGGCTTTGGTTTCCCGTTGCAAATGAACCTGTCTGGGCTGAAAGGCTGCCTTATGTAAGATTTATATGTTGCAATTATGAAGTATTATTTTTAGACATTTCAGCCAAAAATCTAAAGTTGCATAAAAGAGCACTTGAAATGTAAATTTTGAAATGCAGTTTTAATAGTGCCCTAAGCCTGACAGCAACCCAGTATTGCACCAGTCCTGTACCAGGAAGAGCAATAAACTCCCTAAAGGCTCTGGGTGGGGAACATCAGTCAGGAAGCCCCTAAATATTAATGCTGGGTTGCATTCAAGAATGCCAAGAACATCCTGTTCACAATGGGATGGCTCAAGCCAAAGATTCAATCCTGCAAAAAAGTCTTTAATCCACACCCAGTATTGGGGGGCATCAGGACATATGTCCAAACTGCCTTGGTAAGTTTCTTTTGACCTGATGAACCAAGAATTACTGGGTCTAAAACTGGGTTGTGGTCAATGTAAATGTAATTAATCAGGACTTTATTGATAAAAGCAGATTGTTTGCAGAAAAATGGCAACCTTAGTGACCTATATAATTTCTCTCCTAAAGGTTCCCTGTTCCTACAAAAAAGTTATTGAGAAAGAGAAGGGGTGGGAAAAAATCACTGTTAGTCCAAACCAGAATTCCTCAGACTTTTATCCGGTTTGTTCTGCGCTGCAGAATATTCTCAGGTATCAGTGATGCCATTCGTGCAGAAGTAATAGACTTACCTTACAGTACCCATCTCTTTGTGAGGAAAACGAGCCTCTCAGACATCTCAAAATGCTGTCTTTTTTTTTTTTTTTTTCCTGTAATGGTTGTGTCCTTCTGTTTTATGTCTGATAATGTTAATCAGTTATCTCCATGTACCTGGTAACTATTTATAGTATAAAGGGAGCAACACATGGAGCCAGAGCTCATTTCTAACAACCAAGAGCCCTAAATTTTAAACCCAGAAAATCCTGTTCCTCCCCACTTCTGGTCCTCTGGCAAGTAGAAATGGGAGAACTGGAAGATGTCCCCCCATCCTGGCACCCAGAGGCACAAAGAGCAGAGGAGTTCACATCTCTTAGAGTGCTTCACACTTCTGAGACACTCAACTTCTAGTCCAAGTTCCTAATTCCTACATCTTTGTGTTCTGCTATTCCTGACCATATTTTAAATCTAGACTGAGGTGACTTGTGGCTGTTTGGTGAGGTGTGTTTGCATTTGCACAGAGCTGCTGCTGAGCCATCCTCCCTCACCATCTCATGCAGACAGGCCTTGGCACGGTAGCAGCACTCGAGCACTCCCAGGTCTCGTGTGTTTGCATGTGAAACCAACTTCTCTGAAATTCATCCTGCTCCTACATAATGGCTGTTCTGCCTACTGCAGGATAAAATTAACTTCAAGGTGAGAGATTAAACTGTGTGCATCGTCACAAAAAGAACTCACCCCAAAGTTACCAGCAGGAATGTATTGCAAGAGATCATGCTGCCGGAAAATTGCTGCTCCTTCCATCCCATTTCTGATCTAATCTCATGTTGATCCATGGAGCTCAAATTTGTTTAAAGGAATGGGATAATATTGTGCATCACTATATGCAGTCATGATTCAACTTATACCTTTGTCTTCTGCTCATTAAAAGAACCTGAAAATATTAGCAAATTAATCATTAGCATGGATTTGATTTTATTGACTTATTTTAAATTTATGCAAGGTCTTGCTACTATGGGCCTTACAGATGTTGTCCATTCATAGCAACACTAAATTCATCTAAGTCTGAATTTCAGGGCAGGACCAAAACTATAAGATATTATTGCTTAGAACAATGTTAAATTTAGAAGTAAGAAAAAAGGATCCATAATAATTGCAAATATTTTTAATACTTTCCTGGACAGGGTGAGTGTGTGGAAATAAAGAAAATAGGTTTGGTATTGGTGATTTTGAGAAGACACATCTTCAATTTTATAGGAGTATAAAACTCTACTGAGCAGTATCAAATATAGCTCCCTACATAAAATATTGTTCGTTTGCCTTGTCAGTCTGCTGATGCTCCTGAGCTGCTGAGCGTGGCATGGAGGGGAGCTGTGGGTGTCGTGCTGGAGTAACAGAGCCACAAGTGAATATGCTCACTGTTTTAAAGTGATCATTTTTATTCCCTTTCTCTTTAAAGCTCTCACTAGAAAGATTTTATGTTTCTCTGAACTTTTTCAAAGCTGACTGTTAGGACAATAGGGGGTTTTAATAAGCTCCATCCTTCTCACTCCCCTTTCCTCTCTTGTTCATCCTGTTTGTTAAGCAGAGATTTCAGGATATTTTCTTTTACCTCACCTTCTGTTTGTAATAATTTTAGAATAAACTCCAAATCAGAATAGTCTTACTAGATAAGTCAATAAATATCTAGCAGGTAATATCTAATTTAATCTGCAATGCAATGGACATTTAGATTTACATTGAATTTATTCATGATAACCATTAAAACTGGTTTTATCCTGTAAAACTCACCAGGGTTTGAAATGGAACACTGGGTTATTTTACCTATTTTTTTCTTTAAAAAAAATTTAACAGCAGTAAAAACTCAAACCCAAGACAATCATTTGATTTGAGCCATTATGAATACACAGAGATGGTTTCCTTAGTTCTGAATTTAAAGGCCTTTCTATTTTTACCCAGAAATGTAATTCATATAATTTAGGAGTTGCTATAAAATCAGTGGTTAATAGATTTTTATTTTCCATTCATTTAGTGTGAAATAGAGAGCTGTGGGCTAAACCCATTAATTCATGATAGCTGCTATATGAAAACTACAAATATTCTGAAGTTTCCAAAACAAACAACCCCAAACTTAAAAATTAACTTAAAAACTCAGAAATCAGCCTGAGGGAAGCTCAAGGAAATGAATAAAAATATCCAGAAAGAATTAGAATCAACACTGGAGAGAAAGTAATTGGGTTGACTTCAGGTTGACTAATTCACACACTGAAAGTCAGTGATTCTGGGAGTTCAGATTTGGGTTTTTTTTAAGATTTGTCTGGTCTTCATCCTCATTCTTTGCCTTACTAGAGGGATCCACAAATGTGTGTATTTCTACCTGCTTGTCCTCATTGCCACAATATACACACTTGCACATGTGTGTGTATACCTACTATACATTTCCAAATCTATATGGAAAAGACCTTCTTTCAAATTAAATACACCCCAAGCAAACTACTGCCAGCCAGGAAAGAAATTACTGCCTGAGGTAGGCAGGCTGCAGTGCTCATATGTGATACTGTCCTGGAAATTGTGTGACACAGGAGCTAAAACTTCCACTTCAAATGCAGTGCTAAGGCCTCCTTCTTCACCATCAAAAAGTAAGTTGTGATATTCTGCCTTTTTAGTAGAAGAAAAAAATGCCTAATGGCACAGAGTGGCTGAATTCTGAGCATTCAGCCCAAGGTAACACAAAAATAATTTCACTTACTTCAATGAAATAATTTCAGATCTAAACCAGAGTAACTGAAAATAGGGTTTTTTTCATTTGAACTCCAACTTCTTTCCTAACTGAATCGTTCAAGGAGATCCCATATTCTTACCCAGAACCATGTAGGGAAAGCTTTTTTCCCCACTTTGAAAAAATAAAACCTTCCCTTGCTATATTAACCACCTAGATATTCATATGGTCAGCACAAATTACAGGATGACTCTGCCAAAGGGAGATATATTTGCAGTCAGCAATCTCTCCTCTTCAGATGTCAGTGGACATATCAAGAAAGTAAACAAAATTAGAAATTAGGCTGAGAAGAAAAATAGCAGCAAACACCTCCAGTTTGGTGCTTCCAGTACACTAAAAGTCACTTTCCTGTGAAACTTTCTGGGCTATTTGCGCAGTTTCTTCAGGATCAGAGAACCTGACACTTTTTATATCTATACATATATACATATATAGCTATGTATAGATATAGACAGATACAGATATGTACAGCTCTTGGTCCTCAGGCAGCCAGTGCTCTGCAGAAAAACTCACCAGCACAGCCTTAAATAAGAAATGAGATCCAAATTTGGACCAGATTGGCCCAAGGAATGTGAGAAGTTGGATACAGAAGTGAGACTTGTAGCTTGATTTTGTTAGTGCTACACTGCTCTTCCAGAAAGAAATGAGGGGGCACTCTCCAGGACATCTGGAAAGCTGAAAGGAGGAAAGGAAAAGGCAATGTTAAGAAAACTGAGCTGAAGTTTATCCTTTGCTATTAAACAGGATGTTTCTTTCCGAGACTGGCTCATGCAGCCACAACTTATGGTTTGCATTCCTGGATTTTCTGGATGAAATAGATTCAGTGGAAGCCTCCATGTGAACTCCCATCCATTCAAATTACTGCCTTGCTCCAGGTTCTCCCATGCAGCCATATCCTGCCTGTGCAGGCTAACACAGCCTGGCCTCTGCATGGCTCCAGGGGCTCTCAGAATTATTATCAGCCGTATTTCCACTCCCAGGGTCTGGGAGAGTCAGGCTGCTTATCAGCTTAAATGATGCTACAATTACCAAAGAACAAAAAGAACCACCTTCACAGTCTGCACCTCTTAACTAGAAATACCTCTTAAAAGCATTATAGTTGCTGGTAAAAGTACATGTATCTACTTTAATTCATTCTTGCAGATGTTTTGAGTTGTGTAGTGGAATATTTAATACTATCCCATAATAGTAGAATGAAAGGCAAACAAAATACTCGACTATTTTTCTACTGCATTTTTTACTCCTGGAGAGGTTACAGTATCAGCAAATCATCTCAATGTTATGCTCTCACCTGCAATTATGTCTTCAGTTTTGGTTATTTCTTAGAATGCGTAACACTAATAAAGGAATATACTGAGCAAAAATGTAAACTGTAAAAAAAAAAAAGGAGAAACCTTGAGATAATTTTGGTTTTATGTTACAGGCAGTAATAATGGTTTAACTTGTGCAGAAATGCTAAAAAATGAAGCAGTAAATAAAATCCTAAGTGCTGTATATTACTTACCAGGAGGTAAACTCAGAGAGCCTATCAACTTAGTGTAAGAGGGATAAAACTTTCAATAAAACTGAAAACTCTCTCCTTTCAAACATATAAGAAAATTATACATCTCCTCTCTCACCTTCTTCTCCCACTATTGACCCCTGGAACTCAAGATCACTGACTGTTGGGGCTCTAAAGAGAAGAGTAAGGGGTTCTATGGATAGTAAGAGCATTGCTGGCAAATGCACAGTGAAAACTTCCTAAAATGCTCACACTTCATGGAATTAGGCAGGCACATAGTCACATTTCCTTATTCCAATAAGGAAAACACTCTCTTGCTGTCCCTTCTGAGGTGTTGTGTCTTTCTTGCAAGTGCTTTGGTGTGCTTTGACATGCCAAGGTCCATAAGTGACATTACATCTCCCAAAAAATAAAAAAAAAATCTGATTTTGACTTTTTGTGCTTCCAAACTTAGCAACATTGCAGAAGGTCTCTCAGCCCCTATGAATGTGAATAATTTCATATTTCATACAATTTAGGTCTTCTGTTCCAAAAAAAATCTTTCCTCCTAGCTTTTTCCTCTAGCCCTGTTTCTCACTGGAGGTCTTCAGGGTGTTATTTCTGCAGATGGGAGGAAAACCATAAATAAAGAGGAGGTGAGATGCAGTATCTGAGTGAGTGAGGTCTGGGCACTGCACTGATACAGGCTCTGGCTCCCACGTGGATAGATGGGTCATTCACTACTCTTCAAAATACATCCTGCTCTATTCCTTGCAAGTAATCCCATGTGAGATCATGCCCAGGTGAAATAGGAAATAGTTCTCCATCTACCTGCTGGTTTAGCTATCAAACCTAAAGTGTGCTGTGAGCAGCCTATAGACAATTCCAAAAGGCAGGGCAGGGAGGAGGATTGTGCATGTTGTAGTTAAAGAGAACTTGGATCATTTAGAGTTTTCTCAATTTTCCCAATCTGTTGGTTGTGGTAGGTCAATGTGACGTGACACAGACACTGGGGTACACCAGGTCCTGTGAGCCTCAGAGATGTCATGTCAGTATTCACCACACCTGAGTGGAGAGTAATTTGCTGATGTTGTGCACTGAGGTGTTGGGTCTCTGGTGCCACAATGACGTTGGCACGGCGTTTTTCCTGACGTAGAGGGAACAGGAGCAATGGCAGCTGTGGGTTACAGGTTCTCCTCCATCCTCCTGCCACTCATGCACAGCGGGGCAGATGCAGGAATGTCTTTAGGAACACATAAATCTCTCAAAGTGAGCACCCAGGGGCACTCCCCTTCCCTGGAGAGGGCTGCACGTAATTTATTTTCATTCAGGCTCTTTTCCTTTCGTGCTAGAAGATAAATAATCTTCCTCTTCTCAAATACATCCTTAATTATAGCAGACAGAAGATTATTTACCACATTGAAATTTCTTTCAGATCCATTAGTTTGCTCAATGTACAGCTAACCATGGCATTATTTTCTTTTGACAGTGTTCTTGTGAGAGAGTTTGCTAATACACAACGGCAACACGTTGGTCTAACACTGCTCAAAACACAGCATCCACACTGACTGTATGGGTTTTAAAGGGTTATGGAGGCATAATAATAATATCCCTTGGATTTGCACAGTCCACCCCCCAGGACCATCAGAAGGCTTTAATAAGAGTAATTGATACAATAATCTTGGAAAGCACTTTTGAAATAGGAAGTGTATTAACTTTATTAGCATATAACAGAACTATATAATAGATCAAGTCATTAACTGGAATATTGTTATAGACTGAAGAGAGAATATGATTTAAATTTAAAAAAAAAAGATCCATTATTTTTACTCTTACTATTATTTTAATAGTCAAATGCCTGTTATAAAATGTGCCTTGAAATATTTGAGGACGGATTTGATAATCCATCCAAAGTGGACACTTTCAGCACTCATCACCTGGTTATTTTCATGTATTTCCTTGCTCTTATTCATAGCCTTGATGGTTACAAAAAAAAAATCAATTTGCTTTCTTCATTTTATAAGAAATGCTTTTCACATTCCCCAAAGTAGGACTTTCAAGTCAGAGACTCAGAGAGTTCACACCAGTCCATATGAAGCAACAAGAGGTGGACAGAGTGGACAAGGAGTAGCCAGGCAGGGCTCAGAGGCAAATGGACTATTTCAAAGGGCTGGAGCAGAGCAGAGGAAGAGGAGGAGGAGTGGGAGAGGAGTGTCAGCACTTGGCCTTTGCTGTGTCGTGTCATAAAGTGAATAAAGGATTGGGAAGAATGGTGGCTCCTGAGGGTCTGTGCCACAGTGCCAACAGCCAGTCCCAGCCAAATCTGGCAATCAGATTGCTGGGCTTTTTAATCCCATTTATATTTTCAAGAGAACTTTGCAGGGGACCTCATTCCTCTCTACAACTACCTGGAAGGAGGTTGTAGTGAGGGAGGAGTCAGTCCCTTCTGCATTATCTAAAGGAAAAGGACAAGAGGAAATGAGGAAATGGCCTTAAGATGTGCCAGGGGAGGTTCAGATTAGATATTACAAATAAGAATTTCACTGAAAGAGTGTCCAGGCCAGTGGTGGAGTTGCTGTCTCTGGCAATGTTCCAGAGGTGTCTGGATGTGGCACTTGGGGATATGGTTTAGGAGTATTTATGTTGGTGCTAGGCTGAATGTGGGACAGGATGACCTTGAAAGCCTCTTCAAACCTTGATGACTCTGTGATTCTGTATGCGTTAAAAATTGAAAACTGTTAATTATTTTTTTAATCCTGTTAAAAACTAAAAAAAAAAATCCCTGAATGTAGCAATAAGACTCCCTCAGGTGATACTCTTTAAATTGACAAAAAGAAAGCTGAAACAACTTTTGCCACCCTCAGTGCTTGTTGTCCAAGCAGGGCTCCTTTCTAGTGCCCCCAGATATCTTGCAAAATTATTCCCTGGCCTTGGAAGATCATTCCGTTCTTCTTGCAAAGCCCCTCACGAGTGCTGAGCTGTTCCCTGAGGAGAAGCCATACAAGGGTTTTATCTGTTTGCCCTTCCAGCTGGGCTGTGGGAGCACTCCCCTGCATTTCTCACAGCAATTCCCTCCATCCCATATCCTTGCTATCAGCAGAGGTTTTGCTGCCTGGGAAAGGAGGATTATTCTCTCCGGGTAGCACACACCGGCATCCTCAGACACAGAGCGCATCCCTGACGGCGTGTGATGGTGTGCTGCAATGCAAGGCACATCCTCAGGCTTTTCCCACTATCAGCACTGACTTTCCATCGTTACTTCTTGGTTTGTTTTATTTTTTTTCCTTTCCAATGCTGGATTTGCTTCAACAAATTAGAATAATTTTTTTTTTTCTTAAACCTGGCAACAAGCACCTGTTCTTCATCACCGCTTTTGATCATGCTTGTAAAAGTAGTTCAGGTGATAGATTAGTTACTGGGGCAGTGAAATGAATGAAATCTCTGCTGCTTAGTCTCATGATAACAGGGATATGGCCAAAGGGGAAGTGGAGTCTGAATGGAGAAGCAGAACAACACACAGTTACAGCAACAATTGTGTTACGTATTGATTTGGAATCCATTGTTTCTTTAGATCCCCACACATCTAATTCTCTGCCAGCTCTTACTCCAGGGTCTGGGATTTAATGAGCCTCTCAGATGAATGCTGCTTTCCTACTTCTCACAAACACTATTTCAGACTTTGATAACTCAGGGATATGTTCTTGCAGTGTCTTACCTTCAGCTAAGAGTTTTTCAAGCTCTTCTGTGTAGCCATCATGACTAGTGGCAGAACATTTGAAAAGCACAGCCTGAGACCCCAGAAGATGATTTCAGAGTGAAGAACAGTTTGCCATGCAAATTCTAGTGCAGGGCACGGTCAGGCTTTGCAATATTCTATTCAATAGTTTTGTTTGCAGCTTCTTGAAGTTATTAGGGAGACTCCAAGTGACTTCTGTAGACTGTATCTCAGGCCTGTGTATATTAGGTACCTGTATGAGTGGCCAAACTCATGTTAATACTATGTACCCTCATCATTTGCAGAGTTTTATAATTATTGATGTATTGGTTAAGTTAAATTTAAATCTAGACTTACTTCTTCTAATATCTTAATTGAAGAATTAAAAAAAAAAAAGAAAATCTAATTGAAGTAGAAGCTGCTGTTAAAGCTGAAGAATAATTTTCAGGAAATGTTTCCAAAAAAGAAAAAATACACTCATGTTATATCTGACTTCTGATTTATCTTTCTTTTTCAAAATATAGCTTCCTTTTCAAACTTTAAACTTTCTTTGATAAACCTCAGAGCACTACCTTTAACACACATTGTGAATCAACATNTTTACATGAAGCAAATAAATTAAAGATCAAAACGAGTATTGGAATAATAAAACATCTTTCTTTTGCATGAGGGAGTGACCTCGCTTGCCACTTTGCTTTGCAGGAGCGATGTGCCGGCAATGCTAATAAAGTGCTATCAATCCACGTGCTTTCTCAGTTAAATAATGGGGTCTTTGAGAAGTGACACATCTTAAACTGTGTGGTCCTGTGTGGTGCACAACACACAGACACACAGAACCCTGTGTGATGCAGAGCTTTGCCTGCTCCATCAGGACTGACCTGGCAGTGGGATGGAGGCGGTGCTGGGGCCATGGCTCTGTGCTGGATGATGCTGCAGCTTTCTCCAGGACTCGGCTCCTGTGGCAGAAAAGGATTGAAATATTGTGTTATGATTCATGAAAAGAAAGCTCCTGCCCATCATCACTGAGGCTAAACAACATGTGGCTGCAAAATGTGCATGAACATGAGTTCAACATATGAACCCCTGGCAGGGGAGCAGGGGCAGGTTTCAGCAGGAGCTGGAAGATTTGGGCTCCCAGTTACCAATCCACATTAGGTTGTCTTTGCTCCTGTTGCTATCAGTGGCTGCTCAAATAGAGTTAACCTGGATGCATCTTCTTTGCAGAAATTCTAATTTAGCTTTTCTGTGTAAACACCCATTTAGTATCTGTATCTCGCTCCCACCTTTGTAAAGTAAAATAATAATATTCTCCTGCCTCATATGGTGTAATGAAGTTTAATACATTAAAGATAGTGAGGCACTAGTTGCTATAGTAATGTACTATTTAAATAACTAAGGGAAAAAAAAATACCCTCAGAAGTGTTTCAACAAATGCAGTTTATTGAGGGCTACTTGTTTTGCACAAAACATCTTTGGGATGGTGAACACACCATGGGGAAAGTCTCTGTGAGGCTGTTCAAGAAAGGAGCTGATAAGGGCAGTGTGGTGTGCGGTGTTAATCAACGCTGAGGATGGAGAAGGCTTTCCCATCCTGCCACATCCAGGCTTAGCTCTGTGCTGGCCAAGAGGTGGCTGAGGTGGGAGAATGGTTCATCTGAGCCCCTCAGCCTGAGAGAGGCACCTCTGACCATCCCTTCATGTGGTGGCAGGGGTTTGTTTCAGAAAGGGCCAGCAGCAGGCCCAGTGCCTGTGAAGCTGTTTGATCTTTTGTACAGACACAGCAGCCTGGGGTGCAGCTCCCTTCCCTGCTGGAAACAATTAAACTCTCTGCTGCTAGATTAAACTGTCTTTGGAAAATACCTCTGGTCCTGAGATCAGGAACCCACCAGCAGCTTGCAGTGCACTGCTTAAGGAACTGCACTGTGGGGCTGGGAATGGGGGCTTGCACCTTCCCTGGCAGAAGGTGAAATCAAATATATATTCTCCATTTCTTGGGCAAACACTGTAAGAAATAGCATACACAACACATGAGCACTGCCAGCAGTCATTCTCTCGAGGGCCAAGTTTTAAAAATAAAGTCACTTCATCTGTATTCTTCACATGTTTGTTGGCTATGATCTCTGAACAGCTATTAGATCAAATTCCTCAAGAGATTTAAGGAAAAGAAAATCTGATTTCTGAGTTCTGGTCAGCTTGATGGGTGCAGGAGAGAAGCTCTGGGTAGCAGAGGAGGCCAACCCCAACACGCCCAGGGTACCTTGCAGCCGAAAGGATATTTTGAGCAAAATCTTCAACTGAAATGATTCAGTTTCACCTGAGTCACCCTTTAGGCACCTGCATAATCTTTAGATCTTGTCCACAATCACACTAAATAATTTCCTAAGTCAAGGAGACAAAATTTATAAGCATAGCCCATTCTGTAAAAATGTTCCTAAGTTATGAATGCAAGGATACCAATTGTAATTCTATTTCTGATCATGATATAGAAAAGATCAGTATAATTTAAAAAAAGATGGGTCTTTATGAACAGTTTAAAAATTGCTCATTTTCTGATTTAGCTTTGAATAAGAAGTATTTTTTTAATGCATAGATATATATAATTAGATGCTTTTTTCCTTTGTAAAATTTTGTTTGTATTAAAATGCATGGACAGAAATAGAGAATATGGGTAAAAATGTATCTTGGTAATAGGTCAAATGCAAAATATATAACTTGCAAATCAAACCTTAAAGCAAGTGAATCTCTGTTGGAATCAATAGGAACTGAGATGGTTGACTGAGCAGAAGGTGGGGAAAATAATAGTCTGTTGCCTCTCTGCAGCAAATATAAGTCAAGTCAGTCCACCATGACCTCAGTGTGTAGCAGACTTTATGCTTAAATGGTTTATTTTACATATTGACAATGGTCTTCTAAACTTGACTCCAGCCTGCAACAGCTTCCACCAACAACTTCCCTGGTGGAAAAAAAATACGGTATACTCAGATGGGATTTTTTTATTTTTTAGCAAAATGTTTGATTAGAAAATTCTGACTGTAACAAAGCAAATTGTTTTATGGGAAAGTAACAGTTTTGAGAAAACTTTTGCCTAAAGTGTTATAGAAGTAATATAAAGAGAAAACTACATCTGTTTTTGTCTGATGCAAACCTGAACACAACCTTCCTCAAATATGTGAACATATATCCCCGTTATGGTATAGAGCCATAGGGTCATTAAGACCTCTAAGATTCCTTTTCCAAAATATCATTTATACCAAGAGGAACCACAGTGATAAAGACCTTCTGAGTGTCATGGTCCTCACCTGGAAACAGGATCATGCCATTGTTCTGAGTCGAGTACTTCTTCAGCCTCCTTTCCTCACCCTTTCACATCTATTTGTACAAAACCTGTTTATTTACCTGTGAAAAGCAGCCCCACCCAGCAGAAGGTCCGCAGAAGAATATGCAATAGGCTGGCAGGCACTGATGTCCAGAAGCCTGAAAACCCTAAACCAGACAGGGCAAGAGCCAAGCTTGGCTTGGTCAAACCTTGTGGGAACGCCCCCAACAGTGATATTTTATAATTTTGCTTTATGGTGAAAATTTCTGACCCCTCTTGGTTCTCCCTCACCCCAGAGTGGGACTTTTGTAATCTGAAAGCGTTTTATGGCATGAGAAAATTGCTTCCTGTCTTGGGCTGCTTTTCAAATTGGACCTGAACTACTGTTATTGAATAGTTTTCAGGTTGTTCTGGCTGGTAACTGCAGTGGCTCCATCATGATGAAGCTTTCAGGCCTTTTAAAAAATTTTTTTGGCAGTAATTGCCTGAATTAACTGAAGGGAATTTCAGGCCTTGTATACTCCTATATTCAGTGAATTGTGGACTTTTTTTTTTCAGTGTTCTGCAGGTATTAATTAGTTACCAATAAAACATTAACACTTTGCTCACATTCTCAAATATTTGCTCATGCAAATCAGTATCTGCTCACACAAATCAACATATTGATCTCCTTTCAGCATTTCAAATAAATAGCTAACAAAACTGTCTTTAATTCTTTTATGGTCCTTCATGTCAAACAAGTGTTCTCCCTTTTTAAGAGGAAAGTGTTTGAAATATTATGGGGTAAAATTAAGTTATTTGACTGAGACCACAGAAAGGCACTTTCAAAGCCCAAATCATAAAGCAGCAGACCTTACTTAAATCACCTCCACAGAGGTTTAAGCTAAAGTGTTGCGCCTGTCATTGCAAAAAAAAACCCCAACCTGTGTACAAAGTCAGCTGCAGTCACTTGGCTAATAAGTATAATCTGTTCAACTGCTCTGACTCGGCCTGGTTTGATCGTGTGCCCGGCAGTGCTGGTTCTAATGCTTTTTAGCTGGGGAGGGAGAGGTCAGCAAAAAACCCTCCAGAGACTGTGTGTGTGCATGGGAGAGCTTTGAGAGAACAGGATTGTGCAAACAAAGCCACTGTGAATGAGTAATTTTCAAGACATTTTGAGCAAGAGAATATTTGAGAAAACAGAAGCTGGTTATCTGTAAATATCCTTGCAACATCCTTCTCTGTACCATCCATCCTTCTCTGCAGCACATTTGGAGTAGCTGGAGTTGCCCCATGCTTGTCTTTGCTCAAGTTTGGGGCAGCCCATGAAACCCCCTGTGAGAGTGGTTGCACAAAGACACCAGGATCCATTCCCAGGTCTTGTTTTCCAGCACAAAACATCATAACAAAGAGTATTCAAGTGCACAACTGCACAGTGAACTTGCACAGGTGGCCACACAAATAAAAGAGGAGTGTGGAGAGAGTCCTGCTCTCTCCCAGGTAAGAGCTCAGGCTGGTGCACAGTCTGAGTTCAACATCGACTCACTAACTCCTAAAAATCCCAGCAAGCTCCATTTTCCATGGAACAAGGAAGGAGGAGGTGGACAACAGGAGATGGGACTGCTTGTGCCTGCCCCACTTTTACCAGCAGTAAAGTGACTCATTGCTGACACACTCACAGAAAATTAGGGTGTGTAATGTTGTATTTTTCCGAATTTCAGAAAGATTTGAGAGCTAATTTTAGGTGAAATTGGAAGATTTGAGCCAGTGCAATCACTATATATAGAACAAGATGAAAATGCTTTTGAAACAGGAATTCTCATTGGCCTTTATGGATCCATGTGTCAAAGGCAGGGAGTTGCAGCTACTGGGTCTTGGGCTTGGTGGGCAGAGCTGTGAATGGCTGTTTGTCTGGTTATGAACTGAGAAAAACCCTAAAGGTCATCAGGATTTAATTATATATAATTCTTATTAAAAATGTATAAGCATTGAGAATATGTGAAATTCATTATTATTATT